>JAPKLW010000139.1:621698-686257 GCA_026898455.1 Plectranthus barbatus
TCTGAGCGAGAGGGGGAGGACGACTGGACGAGGGCAGCGCCGGTGACAGGGAGTTGGAGAAGGCGAAGCGGCGCCGGTGACTGGGTGAGAGCGGCGCCGGTGGCGGTGTGGCCTGCGGGGGAAATGGGAATGAAGAGAGGGAGGGAGGGCTGCATCTGCGTGAGTAGATTAGGGTTGGAATGGGAAATTGGGAATGGGTATTTGGGTAGGAATTGAATTAGGATTATTATTATTATTATTATTATATATATTTAATTTATAATTATTATTTATTGTAGTTCGGTCGGTTCTTTCGGTTCCGAAAGCTAGAACCGAAGACCGAACCGAATATGTTCGGTTTTCATTTTCCAAAACCGAGAACCGAACCGAATTGTGCAGAACCGAACCGAACCGACCAAATTTGAGCGGTTCGGTTCGGTTTTTTCGGTTCGGTCGGTTCTTGCTCACCCCTAGCTGATATGCAAACAAGCAATGACTAAAACACAATCAAGCAACAAAATAATCAAGCAACAACTTAAATACAATCAAGCATCTTTCTCACTTTCTCACGTTAAGAAGAGGTTAGATCATATGATAATAGTTGTTAATGTAAGAAATGAGAATAAATCTCAGTCATTGATTGCACAAGATCTGCGGTCATGCTTTAATAATTTCCGTTTTCATTTTATCCTCCGCGAACTTCATTGTAATATATTTTAGGATATTATTGTAATTTAACATAATTTAAATATCAATATATTTTAGATATCATTATGTGTGCCCTAGTTTTACGATTGGGACTTGGAGATTGGCCGTTGGAAGGAATTTCTTGGACTAATAACTCATGAAATATATTTGTAAAATAACCTTTACTCTTCTTTTTTGCTCATCTTTGATATCCTTGGCAATGCAGTTTTTTTTTTTTTGGAAGACATCAATTCTTTTTTTTTTCCTAGCTCTCTCTCTAATGGTCATAAACAGTTGGATAAGATGTAATTAGAGTTATAAATGAATTAAACTGTTCGTAAGCTTGTTGATTCTCGAGTAGATAAAAGGTTTGTTCGAGGTTGTTTAATAAAGTTCGTTTATTAAATGAATCAAACTTAAGCATTATAGTATTTGACTCGTGAGTTTGTGAGCAAGTTGGTTAATTAAAGTTAGAAAAAAAATTAAAATAATCATTTTTAAAAAATAATAGTTTCCTGATTTAATAATAATAATAATGATGAATCTTTCTAAAAATGAAAATAATTTGAATTTTAGCATGAATATGTTATTAATTTTGGAATAAATATTTTTTTTTAAAAAAAATTATAATGAATATTTTAAATATATTCTAAATTTAGAAAGTTAGTTTAGGTTCGACTAAAACTCGATAAAAATCGTGAATATCAAATTATTCAATTAAAAAGTTCAAAATTAAACTTCATACTAAACGAATCAAGTTTGAGAAAACACTGCACAACTCAATTACACATCTAGATGTAATACGTAAGTTTCTAGATAGGTGATGATGTTGTGGAGTTGAAAAGAATTTGATCAGTTGTAAGAATTATATATGCATTAATTATCAAAGATAAGTAGTTGGACCCAAAATGTGTACACCATGTATAAACCATTTTACATAAAATTAAATTAAATTGACTTCCTCTAATTTGACCACGATTTAAGAGACCCAATCTGAATACAAAAGGATTCTTTAAATGACTTCTCCATTATTGCTATTGTTGGCACAACAGCCAATTACACATTAGCCCTCCTTTTCTGAAGTCAGAATAGAATATTCCTATATATAAAATTAATTAATTCTGACATATATTAAAGAAAAAACATTCCAAATCCCAAAAATCAATAGGTGCAGTATTAAAATTTTCAGAAGAAATTAAGACAACGATGCAGTATTCTTGAAATATATAGAAAAATCATAGTCCAAACTCGTCTATAAAAACAGATTGTTTTTCACGATCAAAAACACAAACACAACTCTTTTGATTAGTTCATTGAAAATTAGAAAATAAATTTGGAAATGGCTTCAAATGCTGCTTTCTTCATCACATTATCCCTCATCATCAATTTCTTCTGCATCTCCTTCGCCTTCGACGCTAGCCCTCTTCAAGATTTCTGCGTTGCAGATTCCTCCGGTCGTGGTAAGCATTCAGTTTCTCTCACTAGAAAACCAGTTCGTTTTTCTAGTATTATGATCCGATATTTTATAAGATAGCTCATTCAGCGTTTCGAAAATTTTCTGGATCGACCACTGATTTTATTCCGCTCATTTTGAGCAGCATGCAAGGACCCAAAAGCCGTTACGGCCAACGACTTCTTCTTCAGCGGTTTGAACGTGCGCGGGAACACCTCGAACGCGTACGGCGCCTCCGTCACCTTGGTCTCCTCCGCCACCATGCCGGGGCTGAACAACCTCGGCTTGACGTTCATGCGGGCGGACTTGGCCCCCAATGGCTACTTCCCGCCGCACTTCCACACCCGGGCGACGGAGCTGGTGGCGGTGGTGGAAGGTTCCATGGAGGTCGGTTTCATAACCTCGAACCCCGAGTATAGGTACGTGAGCAAGATTCTTAACGTCGGCGACGCCTTCGCCGTGCCGGTGGGGCTCGTGCACAGCGTCAGGAATCTGGCGAAGGGAAACAGCGTCGCGATGGTGGCGTTCAATAGCCAGAACCCCGGGACTATTAATCTGCCCAACGCCGTCTTCGCGGCGAAGCCCGCCGTGGACAGTGCCTATCTGGCGGCGGCGTTTCGGTTGGATAGAAAAACTGTGGAAGTTTTGCAGAGAAAGTTCTAGATGATTGGATGTGATTGATCAAATAATTGATTAATTATGTGTTCATTAATGTATGATTTTATATATGACTTAGGAGTTTTCGTTACAAAGGGATCAAATTCTACGTTGTATAATGGCGTCGTCTCGATTACTAATTTCAATAGTTGCTTTAGGACAACAAAAATGAAGTATAATACAACATATTGTAATTAATTTTTCAAAACAAATATCAAATTTATAAGAACACAAATTATGGTTAATTGTTTGATCTTTCGGATCTTGAATTGATAATTAAATTATTATTTGGGTCCTGAATCGACAATTTTTCTTAAATATATTATAATTCATAATTGTAAGTTGTAGTTTACTTGGTAAGTTTCTTTATATTTATACCATTGATACATATTTAAATTTCTTGGCCAACATAGTATTGTTTTAATTTATTTTTTAAATCAAAATCAGTATTAACATTAAATATTATAATTCTATTATGATTTTTTTACATTAAATTAAATACTAACATCATTATTATAATTTTACACGTCTCTTTTAATTTTGCATTTGAAATTTTAAACTATAATTTTAATACAATTAACTCACATGTATGTCTCTTTTAATTTTAGATTAAATTATAAATATAAGATTTTAAAATTAAAAGTACATTGTAATAAGAAATGACAAACAATTGAAATCAATTAAATGTAAACATTAGTTTTCTACAAATCAACTAAAGTGTTCACTTTCAATATATTATAGTATATTGTTAAAAGTTGAAACATATTTCATTTCAAATCGACCAAACCAAACCGTTTTTATACGATTTGATTTAGATAAATTACTTGACCGGTTTGGTTTAATTTTTTTTTTTTAAATCCTACCTATTAATTTAACCGATATTTCAATTTCACTCCGATCAAATCAGACCGCAAACAAGACTAAATCGGACCACAAACACCCATGATCAACAACTCAAAGTGTTTGTTTTGTCTTGTTTTGATCACACATTACCTGTTTGGATTTGTGTTGTAGTGGGGAATAAAACCAAATTCTTGCCACCTCTTATTCCCATCCATTATGCATACCGACAATCCCAAATTTTAATGGACAAATTTCGTTTCTATGAAATTTTGGATTTTCATATTTTCCCATTTGCTGTGAATTGCCCCCAAGGGAACACCAAACCACAAAGGGACAAAAATCTATTTGTCATACATGCTCACAAAAAGCAGCCATGGAAAGCTCTAGGACAAGAAATGCTTTCATTCCATTTGGCTCTCAACCAAACCTTATTTGGGGTAGTGGAGCTGCCTCTGGGAGTTCACCTTTTTTGGGAGATTTTGGAACTTTGCCTATGACTTGTTTCTTTTTGTGGGTTCTTTATCAATTGCGATTTGCGAAACCCTTTATCTTGATTTTTGAGTTTTCCTCTTCTTGATTCAAGAAGTTTGCTTCTTTTTCCATCTACTAAGGTGAGTTTCTTGAAGTAAAATCTTGCGTCTTGTTTAAGTTGGCACGTTGATAAAAGTATTATCTTTCATTCTTTTGATCAATTGTAATATATCAATGGATGAAAATGGTGATTATGCAGAAGTGGATTCATGATTTTAAATAGTACTTTTAGTTGATTTGTAGTATTTGAAGTATATTTTCATTCTCAATGGTTTGAACTATGAAAGAATCTGAGGGTGAGAGTTTTAAGCATATGTTCATTTTGATATTTAATCCATGGACTTCTATCATTAGGAAGCAGCAATTGTTCACTAGAATGTAGAAACATGCATGATATTACTTGTATTTTCCTAATTTGTGATCACTCTATCAACAAAATGTAGGAGTTGGTGCTGTTATTAGAAGGAATGGTTCCAGAGGAGGGGTCATCTACAAGTTCGTCGCCGCTGCAGATGTTTTCCATGATGTCTCTTTCACCTGGTTTAGGATCCCCCTATCCTTGGCTGAAGGAGATGAAATCTGAGGAGAGAGGTCTCTGTCTGATTCATCTTCTCATAGCCTGTGCTAATCACGTAGCTTCTGGAAGTGTTGAGAATGCTAATATAGGCCTCGAATACATTTCACATCTCGCCTCTCCTAATGGTGATACAATGCAGAGAATTGCAGCATACTTCGCGGAAGCTCTTGCTGATCGCATGCTCAGAGGCTGGCCTGGACTGCACAAGGCCTTGAACTCGACCAAGATGAATTATGTGGCAGAGGAAGTTCTTGTTCAGAAGCTGTTTTTCGGGTTTTGTCCGTTTCTTAAGCTTTCGTATGTGATCACGAACCAGGCAATCTTGGAAGCAATGGAGGGTGAGAGGGTGGTTCACATAATTGATCTGCATTCTTTTGAGCCTGCTCAGTGGATTAGTCTTATGCAGGAATTGAGCACCCGGCCTGAAGGGCCGCCTCATTTAAGAATCACGGGGGTTCACGAACAGAAGGAGGTGTTGGTTCAAATAGCTCAGAGATTGAATGAAGAGGCTGAGAAGTTAGACATCCCTTTCCAGTTCAATCCTGTAGTTAGCAGCTTGGAGAATCTTGATGTCGAAAGCTTACGTGTCAAGACTGGAGAAGCTGTAGCAATAAGCTCTGCCCTTCAGCTGCATTCTCTTTTGGCATTTGATGATGAAATGTTACTTGACAAGGATGCTATGAGCACATGCACTACCAGTCCAGAATCTGCGTTGTCCTCACCAAGGCCTGCAGCTGTTTCGTCGAAGATGGCTTGTTTTCTCAGATCCCTACGGGGTCTCTCACCAAAGCTATTGGTGGTGACCGAGCAAGAATCAAACCATAACAGGATCAGTTTGATGGACAGGATCATGGAAGCCTTAAGCTTCTATGCAACGCTCTTTGATTGCTTGGAGTCTACCGCGCCGATTCCATCCGTCGAACGCTACAAGATTGAGAAGCTGCTCTATGGACATGAAATCAAGAATATCATAGCGTGTGAGGGTCTTGATAGAAAGGAGAGACATGAGAAGCTCGATAAATGGATTCCTAGGCTTGAGTTAGCTGGTTTCGGAAAGGTGCCCTTAAGCTACCATGTTATGCTGCAGGCGAGGAGACTCTTGCAGAGCTACAACTATGGTGGTTATAAAGTGAAAGAGGAAAATGGTTGCTTCATAATCTGCTGGCAGGATCAGCCACTTTTCTCGATTTCGGCTTGGAGGTTTAGACAATAGAGGAAGATGAAGTCTTCCCATTTTTCAATATGAGCTTTAGCAGACCTCCATAACTGTATGATATGCTCTAGTTCTTCTTCATCAATTCTTTTGCTCTATGTTTCCCTTCAATCAATAGAGTGTTCCTATCATTAAAAATCAGTTTTTCTCTCTTGGGATAAAATGAAGATCATCACAACACGTAATTACTTTAATTGAAGGAAAGTCTACACATCTCATATCACTTCATCTGTCAACATTTTCTCCTCAGAATTGAAGAAATTCTGGTATTTAAAAATGTGAGCAATGCAGTTTCTAATGATGCATTACAAAGACATTGTATTCAACCACAGCATCTCCTGTCTGTGGAGTGAACTTCACCGTCTTTGCTAAAGCGTAGCCACGAGCAAAACGGAAAGCTCCACTTCCTCCAACAATAGGCATTTCTCTCACAACTTCCAGGAACTGATTGTTCCCGAGGATGCTGATCGAACTTCCATTGTATTTCCCCTCCATGAACACAAAACTCATCATCACCAGAAGAGCTGTACCGCCTTTGGAAGACATGGTGTACGCTCCCTGAGCCCTTCCCACCACTTTGGATCTGGGCTCAGGCCCTTCTGTCAAGGGGTCATCTATTATTGCAGTCATGCCAAATACATTTTTCTTCCCTGCAACTATGACAGCAGTGGGATGTTTGCCACTGATAATGTCGTGGAAGTAAAAGTGTAGATGGCTCACCTTCTCAACAGGGTGAGGACCCTTTGTTTCAGGGAGTTGTTCTGAAAAATCTTCACCACTTACTATCACAAATGTTGAGATTATAATGAGGGAGAGGGTGAAGAGAGTAGTGGAGGTGAGGAAGGGAGTCATTTTTTGGAATTGTATTGGTGTTGTGGAAGGAAGGTAAGGGACTTTAAATAAGCTTGTACCACATCGTAGTTTCGGTCCTAACAAGTGGCGCCGTCTGTAGGGAGTTGCAGTCCCAACATTTTACATGCTTATTCAGTGTTATGATTATATGTAATGATTATATCAGCATGTTGTATGAAACCATTACCTCAGTGGGGTTTTAGGTGAAAGAAGTTGATGCAAATCTAGTGGACTCTTTCTAGATAATTTTCTCTCAACATTGATACTTGAAAGTTGCATTTTAGTGAGATATTTGGGATCTAAACCCTTCTTGCATTTGGAAATCTCAATTAGTTTTCTGAAAGAAGATACAAGTTACCAAGGTCATGATACATGAGCGAGAGGCACTTTGCTTAAAGACAAAGTTGCCTTTCCTTTTTGGAATTTCTGACACCCCTTGAGTATATTGAACTTAATTTGGATTCAACATTATCACTTTCTGCAGAGACTAACGTGTTAAAAGCTTAGCATCGAAGGCTTCGATTGGTTGCTGAGGTTTAAGACTCTGAAAAGAAAATGGATGCCATGGCTGTGCACCTCCAATTCCTTTGTGAAGTCATTCAATTATCAGGTAGTATTGAGCTATATATGTGAAGTTGCTCATCAATGTTTATTCTTGATACCCAAATGCAGGGATGCATGGTTCAATACAGTCTAATCAAACTTGCTTTCATACCCAATTCCACAAATAAAGAAGATGAGACATTGTTGGGTATGTGATTTATAATAAAGCATTGAGTTTTTCTTGTCATATTACATGTTTCTGTACCAAGCTTTGTACACTTGTTGTGAGATAGAATATATCATTTCTAAAGCGTTTAGGGGGTCGTCTAACCGATTTTGTTGAGAGCCATGGTCAGTTGATGAAATAAATTTTCTCTTTCAAGTGTGCTTAGTGAGAGACGAAGATGAATATTTTTCAGTTATAAAGCTGTTAACTTCTGATCCTCTTGAGACAATGCTGGTAATGCACTTGGCAAAATGCAAGAAAGTAGAGATCTTGTGTGTTCATGACTCGGATTGCAACTCTGATTCTTCATGATTAAGATTCATTTCATGCCATGAATGCATGCAGATTTCAGGAGCTAACATATGATATGTTTAATATTTCCAGAAAACATGCATTTTAATACAAGTATTTTTGCTGACACACCAAAGAAATGAGGATTAAGGAGTCACTGTCTCACATTTATAGTCTAAAACATAAACAACACATAAGTAGCTCAAGCTTAAACAGATACAGTCTGTAACACGAAATACGAAACAATCTAAGGAAACATCACACCCCTGCCATAAGTAAATAGCAGCATACTCCAGAACCTTTTGATTGTTCAAGCATATTCAACTTGATTCGTGTTCATGTTCCAATAAGCTTGACTGTAATTCGTGTTCATGTTCGTGTTAATTTGTGTTCTCAGTTACTCTGAAACTTGAAATGTGTACTTCCTAAAATTGGATCTTGACTGTAATTTTGAGATTGAAACTAAGCTCTGATTTTCGTGTTCTACATGAAGATCACAACAGGTAGTTGCTTTATTTTAAGGAAAGACTACACAGCACATAGATAAGGTAGTGAACAATGCTGTTTTCATTGATCCATTTTGTATTCAGCCACAGCTTCTTGTGCAGTGAACTTCACCGTCTTTGCTGAAGCATAGCCACAAGCAAAACGGAAAGCTCCACTTCCTCCAACAACCGGCATTTCTCTCACTGCTTCCCGAAACTGATTGTTCCCGAGGATGCTGATTGAGCTTCCATTGTATTTCCCCTTCTTGAACACAAAACTCGTCATCATCAGAAGCGCTGCACGGTCTTTGGAAGACAAGGTATACGCTCCCTGAGCCCTTCCCACCACTTTGGATCCGGGCTCAGGCCCTTCTGTTATTACAGTCATGCCAAATGCATTTTCCTTCCCTGCAACTATGACAGCAGTGGCATCTCTACTACTGACAACGTCGTGGAGGTAAAAATGCAGATGGCTTACCTTCTCAAATCTCAACAGGGTTAGGACCCTTTGTTTCAGGGAATTGTTCTGAAAATTCCTCACCACTTACTACCACAAATGCTGAGATTGCAATGAGAGAGAGGGTGAAGAGAGTAGTGGAGGTGAGGAAGGGAGTCATTTCTTTTTCTTGCATGCTTATTCTATTTTATGGATTGTAAGTGATGGCTGTCCATACTTGCCATTTACCTCAGTGGGCTTGTCTCATTCTCACAGAGAGGGAGATGGATGGTTTAGAAATGACACATTTGAAACATGAAAGTGGGATCTGCATCTCTCTTGAATTTGGAAATCT
The DNA here is from genome assembly GCA_026898455.1 of Plectranthus barbatus. NCBI lineage: Eukaryota > Viridiplantae > Streptophyta > Magnoliopsida > Lamiales > Lamiaceae > Plectranthus > Plectranthus barbatus. The sequence goes on from JAPKLW010000139.1 coordinate 630,827, forward strand.
CAATTACCAAGGTTAACTAAGCATATGTTAATATTTGCAGAAAACATGCATTTTATTACAGCTATTCTTGAATCTTGCAGATAATGTGGATCAAGGATCCACTGTCACACATTTATGTTCTAAAACATAAGCAACACACAAGTATCTCATGGCTAAAACAGAATACATTCTGTAACACGATAACACGAAACAAACTAAGGCAGCATCACACCCCTGCCATAACTAAATTGCATCATACTCAAGAACCATTTGATTGCTCAAACATCACCTTGAAATAACCTCTGATCTTCAGATAAGAATGCCCTGTGAGTTCAACATCTTTAAGATTTGTTTTTGTTGCAAGTTGGTTATTGCAAGAAATCAATATCTGTTACCTGCAATAGATATATCATCTGCAGGCCTGAATTGGCATTGGCTGATCAAAACCTGAGCCATGCCTCAACTGGAGATCCCATTTGGCTGCTGGCATGACTTTCTCGAATGCTTCAACTAGAAGAGACACTTTCCTCTTTCGAGCTGGACCGAGTTTCGTGACTACTTGTCTGAGCGCATAGTCCACCATCCATTCCTCTGAGTTTTTCCTTTCATCAAGATCCTGATGCCTGAGATCAACCTTCTCTGCTTCAGGGTCAGGCTCCACCGGCAAGAAATTCGGAGCTCGCGGATTGAAGTCTCCAAGTTCATCACCATCCTGCGCCACCTCCTTCGACTTGGCTGTGAACTGAAGCAGGGCAACATCCTCTGTTTCTCTCTCTGCAGCATCTTCATGGTCCGGATTTTCAGTTCTTGGGGTTTTGCAGTCGTCCATGGCCGGATTATCCTCATCACGAGCTCCGGCTTCGTCTACGAGGACTTGCAGAGAAGCTGAAGTGTTGAAACTGCTCAAACTCTGCAGATCATCATCACTGCTGGAGAATGCATCCGAGGTGAAGCCCTCTACATCAAAAGACTCCTGAGAGACTTCATCCACCAAATTCTCATCATAGCAGCAATCTTTGCTGTCTGAACCGACTATGAACTCGTCTTTGATGATCTGCTTGTTGCTTGCTTCTGCTTCAGGATCAGCTTCATGTTCAGGTTCAGGTTCGGGTTCAGGTTCGGATTCGACTGTTGTTTGCAGAGGTGAGCAGTCACCAGCCTCCCATTCCATCTCAGAGCCATCAGAATCTTGCACGTAGAAATCATCATTTGTTGTGTCTGAATCTGATTCTGATCCACTCAAGAAATCCTCAATTCTTTGCTCCTCAAACGAAATCTCTCGCTTCTCCCCATCAAAATCATCGCAGACTCGTTCTTCACGATCCTCCGCCACTGTTTCATCACCTCCATCACCATCACCAGTAAAAATTTCAAGAAAAAAACCCTTTCCCTGCTCTTCTCTATCATCATCATCATCATCATCATCATCTCCGACAGCCCCAACTCTCCTCGGAGACGAGGGACACCCCAGCACCAAGCTCCTCTGAGTCTTGACGGCGCGCCTCCTCTCCGACAAGAAGCACTTCAACGGAGGCAGAGGAGCACGGTGATGGCCGTTGAGCGAGCAGTAGGTATAGGGACAGACCTTGATCGCAGACGTCCCCGCCGATTCAGTCCCGCCGGGACTAAGCGAGAGGTAAGCCGGAAACTTACAATCTTTCAAGGTGGAGGAGCAAGTCGGCTTCTTCGCATCCAGATTCTCACACACGACACTCCTTCTAACTACACGTGCTGCTCTCGCCGGTTTGAAGCTCGGATTCTTGGTCAGCGTCCGAGCCACTTCCTTGGACTTCGACGGCGGCTGTGATTTCTCCTTTCTGGCATCAGAGCTGGTGGTGGGCTTCATGTAATTCGGCAGCGGCTTGCCAGGCTGTTTGGGGCGCTTGATGGAGCCGGATTTCTTCATTTTCTTGGCCTTGAGGTCGGCTCCTCGGGGGCTCTTGAGATCATGGTGGTGAGAGAGAGAGAGGGTGTGGGGTTGGAGGGTGAGTTTGGGCGGCAGCTTTCTCTGCACCATGGCTGCAGGTGCAGTTCAGCAATGGAAGAGTTGCAGAGAAATGGAAATGTTGTTGAAGAAGAAAGAAGATTCGAAGCCATCATATTTTTGTATATAAGTAATATTTTTCTCCCATGGCATGCGTATGGAATTTGATACGATGCTGACTCTCCACTAATATTGTTTAATACTTTAATTATTAATTTATGACTTGAAAAATAAATTATTGATCATGATTTAAAGATTTTAAATTTTTTAAATCAAGACTCAAAAATTAATAAAAATTTTTAATTAAAATTAAATTGAGAATTATATGATTTTTCAGTTATGAGAATTTGTTTTTTGAATCTTGAATTGTGCACTTATTTATGATTTATTCTACTAATAAATGTGCATTACTATATGCTTTTAATTTTGTTTTTCCTTTTGGGGATGTTTCAAATAATTGAGATTTCCTACTACTAAAAATTGCTAGTATTTTGAAAAACAGAAAATGTAATACAAAATGAAATTATGGTGATGATGGATAATACCTAAATATCTATTTTTTTGTGTAATAAATGGTTAGGATAAGGGCTTAGAGGAGTTGGTAAAGCTTAGCATCAAACTAGGCTTTAATCTCATTTTTGTCTGAATTTTGAGTTGACTTGCCATTCATTACACGTGTTGCTTTTGAGGTGAAACAAAAATCCTCTCATTTTTTATTTTCCAACTTAATCTAACCAACTTCATAATTTCTAAAATTACGTTTTACTCTAGAGATATTTTGTTTGAAAAATCGGTTTTAACGTATAAATTATAAATAAGAATTGTATGGTTATTGCTTGCGTACATGGAAGATGAGCAATTTCTTTTATGTATTCAACAACTACTACTACAACACAAATACACAAATACACAAAAAAAAAAAAAAAAACTAGGGAAAATTAGTAAAATATCATAAATTTTTTAGGTTTAGAGAATTTTATCCCATTTTTTTAAAGTTAGGAAATTATATCCAACTTTAATTTTATCAGAGAAATATATCATTAAAAAAATAATATTAAAATCGTGTGTACTCTTGCGTTATATAGCACGTGTTGAATGAATTGTAACTCTTATTTTTTTTTTAATAAATGTTTAGTCCACGTGAAATTCTTTTTTGAAAAAAGAATTAAATCTCCTTTAACACGTGTCACATAATGCGCGAATCAGCACGATTTTAACATCATTATTGATCTAGGATATATTTCTTAATAAAATTAAAGTTTGGGATATATTTCCCTAATTTTAAAAAGATGGGATAAAATCTCCTAAATCTCAATAGTTTGTGATATATTTTTCCTAACTTTAAAAAGATGGAATAAAATTCCCTAACCCTCAATAATTTGGGATATTTTTACTAGTTTCTCTAAAAAAACTAGTATATCCCATATCATACCATAGAAGCTCCACCTCCGCAAGCGTCTAATTACCTTTTATCTTTTCAGTTGACATATATGAGTTATATCAACACATTTTTTAAAAAAAAATTCTACTTAAGAATAAATATACATGAAATTACATGCATGAAACAAGTGGTTTAACATAAAACAATCCTTATTATTAACACACATTAATGATTTATTTTAAATATCATGATACATGAAAAATAATAATAATAATACCCTAACCAAACATTAACAATGATCTATTTAAGCAGTAAAATATAATATATAATATATATCCGACAATAAAATTTAATGTATATAGTAATAAAAAGGATGACAATAATCCAATAAATAATTGTCACATGTAGAAATTGATTTATCTTAAATATCATGATACATTACAAATATTAATAATAGTATAAACAAGCATGATATATCTAAAAACTAAAATATAATTATTAGGAACAATAATTCCTTTTTTATATATTGTTTTGATGAGTCAAACATTCCATTAGATTAGTGTGTTAAGCTAGATTAGTTCAAATTTGTAATATCTTGTATAAGAATTATCGAGTTGTAATATAAGCTAATTTACAAGCCTTATGGGATTTGCTGGCGAAATCTACACCAGCAAATAGGTTTGTATGAGTTGCTTGCTAAAACTCTATTACCAGCAAAAGCGTACTTGGAGGAGCTGGCTGACACATCATCACCAACTGGTGGAGTACCTGCAAGGAGCTTATCAACAAGATGTCACAAGCAAGACGCTACCCAACCGGCTAGAAGACACACTCAAGCCAGAACAAGCAATGATTTTTCCAATACCAAACTTTAAGTAAGGAGAACTTAAAGTTTGAAGTTCAAAGGCTATTAGTCTCATGAATCAACCAACAAATATTCCTCAAACTAGCTAAAAGAATTGTTTTGACCGACGCAATAAAAATACACCCGATTTGATAAAAAAGACACTGCAAATCAGAAAAGGCGAGACTTCGATAGGACGCATTTGTTTTGTCTCCCAACGGCTCCAAATGGCGAGATATTCAAACCTTCCAATGAGTGTCTATAAATAGAGGTCACATTTCACCTTGAGAAGGTTACCAATTTGCACGAAACTGATTCTCAATCTTCTTTAATCTTCCTATCGGTTTCTCGAAAGCTACCTTTTCATATCTTAAAGCTTTCGAGTTATTCTATCAGCTTTTCGTGTTCCTCCTCGAACACGAGATTTTGTGCTTTAAGCAAGAACTATTTTTATTTTTTTACTCTCTGAGTAAGAAAATATTTTGGAGTTGTCACTTCTCTAGTGGCAACTATTAACATTCTTGAGAATAACTCAAACTCTCACGTCCAGTTTGAATGTCAATGTGGTGTGTACATGCTTCAAGCCTGAAGAAGTTCTTGATTGCTGAGGACTTGACAGGTGCACTAATGGACTAGTGGATGTGGCATTCAACAGTAAGTAATAGATCCTTGACATCTTTGTAATTGATAACTTAGTGTTTTCAGACTGCGAGTCTAAAGAGAGGACGTAAGACGGATTAATTCTAGCCTCTATAAATCATAGTGTTATTTATTGCTTTCTTTAAGTGTTTGCATGGGATTTAAAACCCAACACATCAAGTGTTGGAGTATATTACTGCAATTCGACTACGTAATATATTCAACCAGCAAAATAATCTATATTTTTAAACCCAAACTCGTGTCAGAATCACCAGCTTTGAAGGCTTAACCTTAAAAAACTTTCGTTGTACATTAGTTTAACTCTGATTTGTAATCAACAATAATAAATCAAATAATAACATATAATGTATTAAGTATTAAAATACCATAAGAATAATCTGTCATATGAGGAAATTAATCAAAATGTACTTAAAAAGGAAAAACTCTTATAACCAGTAATTATTTTGACTGTTCACTTTATTAAATTGAATGGATAAGATAATTATATATTTTTTTCTTATTTGATCTAATCTATTTAGGTATATATATCTATATCTTTCAAATTGCAACTTGTTTATCGTACTTGTAAAAAATATTATTTTTGTTTTTAATTTACTACATGTATAGATTATGTTTAGACTTTTAATAAGTACTCCATCCGATTCTAGCTTAATTGTCATACTTTCTTTTTTTATCTATCCTAGTTCAAATATTCTATTACTAAAAAGGTAACTTTTCACACTCAACAATAAAATATTAATTTCACTTAACTTATTTTACACTCACACTCCTTATTTATTGTGCCCGATCAATCCAAAACAATTAAGTCGGGACGAAGGGAGTAAAAACTAAAATTTTGAACATAAATTTTATTTTCATACCTCTAACTTTCATATATATATATATATATATATATATATATATTCTCAAGCAAAAAGTTATTCAAGAAAATGGTTCCGTAAACCATGTATTTTGTTTTTGGTTGAAAATATAAAATATTAAATTTGCATAAGCGTGGTCAATATGTATTTTCTAAAGTGAAATACTCCCTCCGTCCCGAGTTAATAGTCCCATTTGTTTTTGGCACAGTTACCAATGTTTGTGAGTGTAGTGAAATTAATATTTTATTGGTGTGAGGAGATTTTTTTTCCATTTTAGGAAATGAGACTAATAAGTTGGGACGGACGAAAAAGGAATATAGGACTAATAACTCGAGACGGAGGAGTATATATATATATTTCTAAATTCTAACCAATGAAAATGTGGGCGGTTAGATTTGAATAAAGAAAGGCCGCTAATAGTCGGCTGAAAAGTGGCCGCACAGGTGGCCCACCGTGGAGCGTATGTCACACGATAAAATCCACTAACCTTCATTTTCACTATTTTTGGTTTAGGGCTGACGTTACGATTTAGTTCTGTTAAAAATCGGACTCCAAATCATTAATCCAAAAATTTTGAGAAACTTAAATTGAATTGTCCCAATATATTTGCCTTAATCAAATCGAAACTGAATTGATTTAATGCTTTGGTTCGGTTCTGATTGAACTTATTTTAATTTTCTAATAAATTACTTAATTTAAATAACTCACAATTAACTTTTACAAATTTAATTCAAATATGATATATACACTTAATACATATACATAATTCACAAATAATTTATTATAAAAATAAAAAATAAATAAATTAATGAATCTTCGATCAATTCGGTTAAAACTGAATCCGAAACCCCTCAATCCGAATCGAATAGTAATTTAATTTATTTGCAGTTCAATTATGCTCGCCCCAACTTAGGTAACATAAAATTAATATTATTTTCGTACTAGAAAAAATTAATATAAGTATACATTTTCTCTCATTATCTAGGCCTTTGTAAGTCTTATGAATTTGATTATTATAGATTAATAGTCGAAATTTGAAAGCCCATTACATGATAAATCAATAATTGAAACTTCTTTTAAATAATGAATGGAGTGAATCTTGCTTGCCCTACCTCATCTTTCTTTATATTGTCATCTCTTCTAATGATTTTCTACATATTTTAACTGAATTATCGTTCACAATTTTTATCACAGGCCATTGTTCGACTGCATTTTTGATAACTCATTATAAGATTGAAACTAAAAATATAAATAAAACGAAGCCACAATAATAGGAAAAAAAAAGATGTGATGTGATAACTGATGAGGTCTTTTTGGTTTGTGCTTTGCACTAATTGATATGGAAAAAAAGGCATCCATGTTTACTGGGAAATGTTAATGTTTCTTTGTTGCATTGCACCACTATAATTTGTCACATTTTATTTTAGATTTTTCTTGAAATATGTGAGTGTTTTGGGTCACTATGTTCTTCTTCTTCTTTTTTTTTTTTTTTTTTTTTGTGCCTTTGCAGATTCTAAACTCATTTCTTGGGAAATTTTGCTCGCAATGAGCCATTGTGAATAATCCAAACTCAAATATAGTCAGTTGATAAAAAAATGTCAATTTTCTTTTTTTTTAGAAAATCAAATTCTTTAATATTAGTAGTATTTTTGTGGGATAATTTTTTTTTTTTAAAAAAAAAAACACTAACGGACCGTTTGCGTGAAGCAAGCCTGAGTAAGGAAGGGCCCAAAAGTCCAAGACAACTTTTGAAGAGCATTTCTTTAGTCTCCCTTTAAATGGCACTATCTAGAAAATGAGATAGGGGTACATCAACTTTTAATATGGTCCCATCACTTTTACTTTTCACTTCAATCTAATAATATTAAAATAATTGAAGGAGAGGAGAAGATATTTCTATAAATCTTATAATCAAACATGTATAATTTCATTTTGAATGGAGACATGCATCATTAATGCTTTGGATTATAGTTAAAATATTTTAATAGCTCAAAGCACTATATCATAATTAATAAAATATTATCATTGATATTTTATTTATAATATTATCGTGATCAAAAGTTATTTACTTGTATTTAGTTCATAAATTTTAATAGATAATTAGGCCTTAAAATTTATACTCCCTCTGTCCCGTTGAAGTAGTCTCATTTTTTCATTTTTGTTTGTCCCATAAAATAGTCCCACTTTCTTAAAATGACAAACTTTTTCACATTCACCAATAAAATATTAATTCCACTACACTCACATCCCTTAATCTCCGTGCCGAAAAGAAATGGGACTACTCGAATGGGATGGAGAGAGTATAATAATATTGAAACATGTTCAAATATTAATTAAATTAATAATAATATATTTTATATCATATAAACTGATTTAATGATTAGTTTATCATTCTTAATCCTATCCTCTTGAAAACCAAACAAAGAAAAAAATCAATTTTTTTTTTTATTAAGATTGCTCCAATATGAAGAAAACTCAAAAAAGTATTGTCATTGATTATTTGGGATAGAATTATGAAATATTAAGAGTAAGTCAAGCAAGGTCTGGTCCAGACGCCAACGGCTCATACCCATCATGGTGGCCGGAAGTCTGCATCACCGAAATCGGGATACATTTCAGGAGCGCTCCGACCACCAAGCCCAGGGATCCGATCACCACGCTCACCGCCCACAGCCGCCCGCTCAACGGCACGGTCCCGGCGAATCTGCACAGCACTTCCACCATAACTACTTGGAATCCCACCGTGGACGCTATGATCATCATGAATATCCAGCTGCTGAGCATGCCTTTGAACACGTTGATCTTCTCCATGTCGCGGCTGTTGATCTCGTTGAATACCTGGCAGAAGACGAAGGTGTTGAATATCAGCGATTTCAGGGTGGCGTCGTCCACGTTGAGGAGCTGCTTCCCGTCGAACTGGAGGAGGCCCAGCACGATCAGCTGGTAGATGCTCTGCCCGATTATGTTTCTCCACATTACTTTGGTGATGATGTTGGCGTGTCTCCCCACCGGCGGCTGCTGCATCAGGCCGTCGTGCGGTGGCTCTGTAGCCAGGGCTAGTGCGCCCAGTGTGTCCATGATCATGTTCACCCAGAGCAACTGAACAGCCGTCAGTGGGGCCGAACCTGTAAGAAAGATTGCGTAAAATTCAACGCCGGAGAGTTGACGTGATTAAGGGTGAGCATGAGTCAAGCCGGCTTGCGAGCTACTCGGAATCAGCTCCAAAAAAATTCAAAGTCGACTAGATGCTAATCAAGTTGAGCTTGAGCTCAAGCTGCTCGAATAATTGTCGAGCTTGAGCTTTATGATACTCGATTCGATAGACTCGCGAGCCTTATCGAGCTTGAGTTTAATTTTGTTTGGGTTCGAGCTAGACTTATGAGCCTTATCAAACTTGAAATAATTAAATTTTTATTCCTAAATTTATTATTTATTAATAAATAATTTAATATTTTCATTAAAATTTAAAATGAATTACATTATCGAGCTTGACAAGTTTGATACAGAGTCGAACTCGAGCCTGGTAATACTCGACTCGAATTGGCTCGTGATCATCTTATACATGATCACATGATGACACTATATAATAAACATTACAAAATTATACATCAGCATATAAATTATTAAATATATTGCAATGTATTGTAGTTTTTTCAAATTTACGTTGCTGGATTTTTGCTCCGGAAACTGATAATCTGACACATTTTAGTAATATGAATATTTTGTAATATATTTGAAAAAATAACGATAATGCGTAAAGATGAAGGTTACCTGAGACGCAGGCGCAGACGAAGTTGGTCATGAGGGCCACAATGTTGACAGTGAGCTGGAACTGGACGAATTTTTGGATGTTGATGTAAACTGAACGACCCCATTTTGCAACATTCAATATTGTGGTGAAATTGTCATCCATTATCACCACATCAGCGCTCTCTTTTGCCACCTGATCATGCATACTTGTACGTTATTTACTTATAGATTCAGTGTTACATATATATGTGTATATATAATGGATACATACCTCAGTTCCTGCTATGCCCATAGCAAGCCCAATATCAGCCTCGTGGAGAGCAGGAGCATCGTTGGTGCCATCACCAGTTACTGCAACCACTTCTTCGAATTCTTTTCTAAGCATGGACACAAGTTTGTGCTTGTCCAAAGGCAATGATCTGGCCATAACCTGAAGCCGGGGTAGTATATCCTTCATTTCTTCCGCACTTTTATCTCTAAGATCAGACCCTTCTATGGCTATACCATCACGAGTCAAGATGCCACATTCTTTAGCAATGGCCTTGGCAGTGTTAATGTTATCTCCTGTCACCATCCTCACTGTAATCCCAGCTCTCAAACATATCTCAACTGCCTCTTTAACACCTGGCCGTAGTGGATCCTTGATCCCAACTAATGCAATCAGTGTATAGCTCTCTTCAGGGATGGTGCCCTCGGGTTCGACGTCTCTGTAAGCCAGGCAGAGTGTTCTGAGAGCTTCACAAGCAAATTTGTTGATGGCATCTGTGATGTTTTTCCTCTGTTCTTCAGAAATCTCAACTGACTCCCCATCCTTTTCCACAATCTTGTCACACATGCTAAGAATGATTTCTGATGCGCCTTTGATGAAAGCTCTAGCACTACCATCTGGGAATGCTACTAACACTGACATCCTTTTCTTGACAGAATTAAAAGGCTCTACTTTTATTGTCTTGGACTCGAGACGTCTCCCTTTGAAGTCCCTATGAAATAACAACCCAAATTCAATCAGAGCTGTCTCTGTTGGAGAGCCTAATATCTCAGTTTTCCCACCTTTACCATTTACAACATCGGCAGCAGTGTTGAGAAACAAAGCATCAATCAAGGCATTCTTGACTTTCTCAGAGGTGAAGAAATTCTCAGGCTTCCTACTGTCGATCCTCTTATCCTCCCCGCATAGCCATGCCTTGGTCACAACCATGTGGTTCGTGGTGAGTGTTCCGGTCTTGTCCGTGCAAATGCAGCTAGCGGAACCCATAGTCTCGCAGGCGGAGAGATGCCTGATCAGAGCTCGATCATTCATCAGTTTCTTCATTGCAAATGCTAGACTTAGTGTCACTGCTAAAGGCAGCCCTTCTGGTACAGCAACCACAAGTATAGTAACTGCAACGGCGAAGAAATTGAGAAGATTCAAAACATCTTTAATCGACCATTCCGCGATATGACCATTAATCACCTTCACAGTCAAGTATCTAGCAGTAAGCACCACAAATGTGAGCACTGCAAAAACAAGGCCTATTTTCCCAATAACAGTAGCCACACCGTTCAACTTCACTTGTAATGGAGTCTCATCTTCACCTCCCTCACTCAGGGTCACCATCAACCTCCCCCATTCAGTCCTCATCCCAACTGAAGTGACAAGAATCTTACCAGAGCCCTCTTGAACCTTAGTCCCAGACAAGAGAAAAGGCCTCCCTTTCTCTATATTCACCGGCTCGCTCTCTCCCGATAGACTCGACTCATCAATGTACAAGTTGTATCCGGATATAAACAGCCCATCAGCTGGTACTTGATCACCTATAGACAAGTTAACTACATCCCCAACAACGAGCTCGTAAATCGAAACTTTCTTTCTGCTCCCATCTCTAGTAACTTGAACAGTTACATTCCGCTTTTCCTTATCAAGATCCCTGAACTGCAGAGACTGCTTGTAATCACTGACTGCGGTAACCACCACCACCAACAATATGCAGAGGATGATGCCGATGCCGTCATACATTCCTTTAGGCCACCCTTCCGTGGCGATCCCAACTCCAACAGAGACTACTGCGCATACAATTAGGATTATGAGGGTGAGATCTTGCATGGCATCCCAGACAAACATCCATAAGGGTCTAGGAGGTTTCTCGATGAATCTGTTCTCGCCATACACTTTCTGTCTCGTCGGGATTTCGTTCAATGGGAGGCCGTCTTCAAGGGAGACGGAGAGTTTCTTGGCTATTCCGTTGAGTCCGCCGTGGGATTCGAGGCGCTTGAGATCGTGTGAACGTACGATTGAAGCCAGATCGTCTGGACCGATGTCGAATCCAGCTTGCTTCACATCGTCTGGGATCTTTTGCTTGTCTGTTCGATCAACCGCTGTAACAATACCGACACAAAAGCAGATTAAATTTGAGGTCGCTACAAAATCAGAATCTTGCATTGCTTACCGTCAATGAAATACAATGCCGCCTTCTGCACGTACAAAGCTATTCGGATCTTCTCCTGGTATGAAAAAAGTTGCAATTCAACCATAGAGCACTTGAAAAGAATTAGAGGAACTAAGATTTGAGTAGATTATGTTTCAAAGTTTCAGAAATCCTCCCACGGTTTTAGACCGGAATCCATTGAATGGAAATTTCTATCCACGATACCACACAATAATTTTCCCTCTAGAAAATGATTTGAAGTTTCCATGGCCAAACTTAATTACAAATAATCAAAATTAAAAAATTATGAAACCTTCAACCATAAAAAATGTTTGAGAAACGATGAGAAGGGTTGAGATTTGATATGAGCAGGTTAATGTCGTTGCAAAAAAAAGCTGCATCATATGAAAAGCTATATACAGTATGTTTTAGCGTCGAATCTCTGTTTTTAGCAGAAACCAGCAGATGAAAGTGACTCTAAACGATGAAGTGTAGATCATACATTGCATGCAGAAGCAATTCACAAGGTATCAAATAAATAAAAAAAAAAGCAGCTGAGTCTAACCTGCACCATTGAAACACAGGCAGAGCTAATGCGATTTCTTCTATGAATCAAAGTTCAATGTACATGTTTTAACGCGTATTTGACCAAAATCAATGACTGAAAAGTATGCAGAAAATATGCAAGCAATTTCCTGAAAAATTCCCCATAAATTCGGAATAATCAAACACCAGATCTACATTCTACACAGAACAAAGTGAACTCATGATCAACGCATCACTGTCCTGTTTAGCGCAATAATTATAGAGCGAGAAAAACCTGAATTTTGCGACGCTTGTGCTCCGCCTCGGCGCGCTTGGCGAGATCGGCGACCATGCGAAAGCGGCGGCGAGGGTTCTTGACGAGCCAGACGGCGGATCGCCATCGGCGCAGAGCATCTTCGGATGGTCGCTTGGCATCTACGTCAAAATTCTTCTTCAGATAATCATCCATAAGAGCTGCAAGCGGAGAGAGTGGCAGACAAAATTCAAATTAGAGTTGAAGAAATAATTAAACAACACGAAAATTTGGGGTTTGTGTTGGATGGAAACATTCAAACTATAGTTTTTTTTCCTTTCCCTTACGAATAGGCGCGAAAATTGATCAAGAGCGGTTTTCAGAAGCTTGCACACGTGAATTTTGCTCTATCTATATTCAGTATGTATGGAAATAATAACCATGCATGCTATATATATAAAGGTGTAAATGAGATCAATAAAAGCTTATTCAACTCGTTTAGTGAAATTAATTAATAAATTAGTTATGAGTTGGTCTCGTAAGATGGTTTCACCATTTTTTTATTGTGAGACGGACCTTAATACATTATTTCAATAAGTTAAATACATCATTTTATTTTTAAAAATTACATTATTTGCAACAAAGAAATACATCATTTGCAATAAAGAAACACATCATTTTATTAAATTCTTCTCACGATAAAAATGGTGGAACATCATTTGCAATAAAGAAACACATCATTTCATTAAATTCGTCTCACAATAAAAGTATGAGATCATCTCATCTGAGAATTTGCCATTAATTATACTCCCTCCGTCCCAAAACAATTGTCTTGTTTTCCTTTTTCGTCTGTCCCAAACAATTGTCATCTTTCCTTAAATGAAAAATTAATACACACTCACTAATAAAATAATAATTTCATCTATCTCTACTCGCATTGGTATCTGTGCCATTTCTAAACCAGATAATTGTTTTGGGACGGAGGGAGTACTTAATATTTATAATAATACTCGTAAACAAGCAAGTTTATTATTTACTTTAAAATTTATTTTATATTTAAGATCGGGAACCATCCATAATCTAACTTATTTAACTTTTATATTTTAATTTATTCACTTTCTCTCTCGCACACTATTATATATATGTAAAAGAGTGAAATTTAATAACTTATTTAACTTAAATTTGTTAGTTGTTTATTATATATCAGTTTATAAAAGATATTTTATTGGTATTTTTCATACAAAATCTATAATGAATAGGTTTAAAATCGCGAATTTGTACAAAATTGCAATTAGTACTTATTGTTCAATATATAACATTTTTTCCAATCATAATTAACATTTCTTTCATATAACTAACATGTGGTATTCAACAGGGATAACATAACAGTGTAATATATCTCCATCTTTCACAAGTTAAAAAAATATATCCAAGAGTTTAAAGTTAGGGAATTATATCTCCAACTTTAAGTCCTCTCTCGCTGTCTCATTTATTAAGTGTCACGTGGCAGTGACGCTGATGTGGCGTTGATTCACTGCTACATGGCACCACATCAACCATATGGCAATGATGTATAATTTTAATTTTTAAATAATTTTTTTGTTATTTTAATTTATTTATTAATGTATTATTATTATATTTATTTTATTTTCTTCATGTACAATAAACGAATATTTATTTTTTTTCATTAAAATATTATTAAATAATAAATATATATGTTTCTAATAATATTTTTGTTTTTCAACAAATTCTTTTATTGTAAATAATATTTTAATGAAGAAAAAAAGAAATATATATACTAATAATAATTTAAATTGTAATATATTAAATAAAAAATAAAAATATTATTAAAAAGACTAAAATAAAAAATAAAAACACGTTAATAATTAAATTAGAAAATATTAAAAAAATATAAAAAATAAAAAATAAAAAATGACATGTCATTGCCACGTGACAATGATGTAGCACCATGTGCCAGTAATTCAATGCCAAATGAGCGTCACATAGCATTTAACGGATGAGTCAATAAATGAGAATATATTTCGCTAACATAATAAAAATTGGAGATATAATTCCCTAACCTTAAAACTCTCGGATATATTTTCCTATTATCCCTACTGAATAATATAATTTTATTCTCGCGAAAAATATTATATAAAATGTGATTAAAGATCTACGACTCAGATTATTCATAGCTCAATTCTCGAAATGCCTGAAATTATTCATCATGTAAAACATTACTATTCGATTCCATTATATAACTTGCTTGAAATCGAAATTGAAGTTCAAGCTTTTTGACAATTTAGACGTTCTAATGAAAAATTGAAATCCTAATGAGATGTCACAATCATATTGAAAAAGATATATTATATTATGTTGAGGGTTGATTTATACTGAATGTGTATACCGAATGGCTAGTCCTTTTATAGGAAGAAGAGAACCGTCACAGCGTTTCCTAACTAATTCCGAGGTCTACTACGGCCTCAATGGCTCGTTGATGGCGCCACATCTACTCAACTCATAGTTAGTAGTTAGGGTTCGTATTCACAACTCAGGCTCCTTCGACTTCTGAACCTCGAACCTATTGGATCTCGAATCTATTGAATGTTGTTGTTCATTGATTTGGTTTTAATCCAGTTGCATTAATTTTAACGGGAATACCCGAATAGCTGTTGGCAGGGGCGAAGCCAGACTTTATGTTTCGTGGGGCTCAATCACATTCGGTTGAATCAGAGTTATATAAATTTTTGTTGGCCCTACGTACACACTACACAAATCTTTTCACGATGTAAAATGACAAAGAAAAAGTAGTTTGGAATTCGAAGTGGTTTTACACGTTGAGGCCACATGCCAGCTGCTATATTTGCTAGTATAGGGAAAAGACTGAGCCTCGAATTGAAATTATGTATGAATATTTGACTGGTACCAGGTTTAACGCCCAAACATCATAAGTTTTGAGGAAATATGATAGATGAAATTGAAAACTAAGTCCACAAAATATGATTTATTGGTTATTTATTTGGTTATTAAAAAAAGAGACAAGTTGAGTATTTTCCAAACTTTTTCTCTCTCTTAATAAAATTATGATATGTATTCAATTTAAACTTATTCTTCACATAATATATATAAATTTAAAGGCATCTTTACAATTGTTTGATGGGTGATTTTTTATTGAATAACTTACTTAAAAGAGATAATAAAGAAAGATTTAGCTAAGAGAGTTTGCCAAATAATTTGATAATAGATGCTTTTTATTGCTTGTGGTTGCTTAAATGATTATAAATGTTATTTATAGAAACTTTATGAATCAACACAACTATCTAACGATATAATACAACTCTTGAGCTAGACTATCAAATTGTATAGTTCCATCCCTCAGTTTAGCACTGGACCAATCGAGACTATTGTTTGAGCTAAGGCAACCGTTCCTCCTCGTCCGTCTCTTCGTCAATCAGTGGATCATTTCGGCTCCTTTGAATTCGGTATATCATGACCGTTCGAGATAGCTGTGTGCAAGACTTGACCCGGCCCGAAAAACCGACCTGAACCGATGAATTCCGGGTCGGGACAGGTGAGAAATCATTGGTTTGGGTAGCGGGTGTTGTTGCTCAGGTTCGGGTGCCACCCAACCCGACCGAGCAATTCAATAATAATATAAAAAATGTTTTATATAATGTAATATAATATCCTAAATCACATTTGCCTCAACAAAAATACACTCCATCAACCATCTTCACCCCATCCCCCTTCCATCGCTCACCCTGCCTACCCCACCGGCCACCACCGTGGCACCGCCACTCTCGCCTCTCTGCTCCCTGCGCGTTGCCTGCTGCGACGTCTGTTATGCTTGCGTCTCACCCTGTAGCGACGTTGCCCTGTGCCCTTGGACCCTGCTACAGCGCTACCCTGCACCTTTAGCCCTCTGTTGCATGGCGCTGCTTGCGGCACCTCCGTTGCCATGCGCAGATGCACCCTCTTTTATATATATATATATTTGAAATTGGGTGAAACACGACCCGACCGACCAAAATTTGGGTCGGGTGGCGGGTCGGATTACATATGAGATCAGGCGAGTGTTGGGTGTCTGGGTTCGGGTAATTTGATGATTCGGGTTTAGGGTAGATCAGTGGGGTTTGACCCGAACCGATCAATTGCACACCGTTAGTTCGAGATATAGCTATTCGAGATGACATTTTTCGAAACATGGCCTCTTCAAAATGATATTCTTCTAGGTGGGGTTCCTCAAGTATAGCATGGTGATTTGGCTTGGATTACCTGAACTGGGCGAATCACTTAGTCCTAGAGGTGGCCACGGTTTCCGTTTTGATTTCAGTTTAGAAAAATAGAATCTTAACCGGTCCGCTATAGTAATAGTTATGGTTATGGTTTGAAACCGAAACAGTCGGTTTAAATTGACTTGGTACGATCTTATTCGTTTATTTTAAAATAATTTCCGCAATAATTTGGATTTTTTTTTCTTTTTTCTTAATTTTCAAATTTTTAAGGATTTCCAAAAGTTCAGTTAGGATCCGCCGGTTCAACGGTTACAAATATCTTAAACCTTAACCGACCCGTTAAAAAAAGTTCTGGTTCCGAAACCGCCGGTTCAAATTCCATTTGGTCACCTCTACTTGGTCCAGAATTTTTTTTTTCTTAAACCTTATTTTCTTGAACACGGGCCTAGAATAGGTCAATCATTCTAGGGCACAACAACAATCTTTCATATAAGATCTATATACAAATGTTAAAAGTAAAAAAAAAAATGGCAGTTTTTTTTTTTTAGAAAAAATCATTTACCATCGATATATAATATTTTATCAAACATAAATTACAATGCTAAATATTATATTGAAAATGGTATTTGTGATAGAAAAAGTGTTATTTATAATTCATGAATATTTAATTATATTGCTAAAAAATATAATTCATTCATAATTTATTTACATACCCTATACATTATATATGAAAATGGATTGCTAATCACATGCAACAAGAAATGATTGTGAGCCCCCCAATGTTGAACTAATTGAACCAATCAAATTCTTGTTTGTTTTATATGATTGATATTTTGATGATGAGAAAAAAAGACATAAAATAAAGTAGAAAAGCCAACAAAATAATTATGATCTTGCTGTCACAAATTTCAAACTCTCACAATTAAAAAATCTTTGTGGGCTCATTCGCATCCAATTTAATTGCCCACTCACTCTCTCCACTTTTTTCAAAATAAACAACCAAAATATTTTCCTATATACTATATAATAATCATATTTTTTAGAGCATCTTCATGCAGAAATTAAATCATAAAATAATGCATACATATTTTTACATTATTATTATTATAAATTGTAATTTACCTTTAAAATATTCCTGTAAAATTTAAGAAAATCAATTGAATCTTGAAGGATTTGGATCGAGTAACATGAAAAGAGTAGGCGATTTATGTTATTATTTAAATCAAGATTAGATCAAACCTTAGATAAATATACCTTACCTTATTTCCTCCTCTCTTCTCTAACTTGGACTAGACCAACTTCTTTCATAAAATGAGATCTCGAAAACTCAAATCCATTACTATTTTTAATCTTTCAATACAAATTAATTATATATATACATAAGTATTTTTACTTCATAGAAATACACGAGTCAAGCCAAGCCAAGCATGGTAAGCTCAATTTGATCAAGATTAAAGTTCCAAATTTTGAGCTGGACTCAGTATCAAATTTAATTTTCAATATTCTATAGAAAATCAAATTATTGGTATATTATAGATTAGTATATATGTAGTAACAAAACGGAGTAAAAACCTAAATTATGTTAAATTTAATAAAATTCTAAAAGTGAAAAAGAATTGATTTAGTTGAAAACATAGTAAATAGAGAAAGCAATCACATGGGCGTTGGTGGAATGGACCCATCAAAACTGTAGATAAATAAGTGGGGCCAACATGCATTGTCAGCCCCCCATGTGATGCTGTGCTTGTTGTGACCTCTCTCTCTCTCTCTCTCTCTCCAATCAAATAACTGACAAATTCATTCAATTACTTTCTTTATAATATGAAACTATTTTTGTCAGTCTTTAATCAAACATAGAAAGAGACACCAATCACACATTAATCTATGTCTTGTGTCATCATGCAAAACACACACACACACACACAAAAAAAGGAGATTGGGAAAGAGAAAGAGGAGACATTTTCCTAACTTAAAATATTCATTTCTTTCCTCTCTCTCATCATAATATACAAGGTATTAGTACAATACTACAATGATTATCACAAGGCAAAAGGTTGCCTTTTTCTTTCACTAAAATTACTCTTGTAATTAAAATATGGGCAAGCCTGAAGAAAATTACAGCCCCCTAATGGCTGATTCCTTTGGTTTTTTTTTTTTTACTTGGTTACTATTCACTATTTCTTCTTTTTTAACTGTGGTCCAACAAATTTTAACTAAAGATGTGAAATGGAGATGAAACAGTACAACAATTGAGAGAAAATGGATGGCTGACCCACTCTTCTTTACTGCTTTTTTTCATGTAAGCAACTTATATGGTGTTGGGACTAACCCTGCCGGTGGTGGTGGTGGTTGCGGCGGGGCAGCGGTGGTGGAAGGTCTGTATGTATCATCTATCAATCTTGGGCCTGTGTGTAAACAACCAACTACTTCAACATTAGAAACTAATGCAGATGATGCTTATAGCTTAGTTTGTCAAACTTACCTTTCATGGAGGGTGGTTAGGAAAGGCCGGCGACGGCGTCTAGGCCTACATTCGGACGGTCTCGTGACCGGAGGCAAACCTGTATCACAATCATGCGCCGGAGTTGAGTGATTAGTGGTTGCAATTGTGAGAAACAGTGATATGTTTAGACATTATCAGAGATGGAAGTGATTGTGATTTTTTTTTTTTTTACCTAGGGACTTGGAAGTAGCATGATTTAAAAGGAGCCATGTCTAATGAAGAAGAGGCAGGGAACAATGATGGGCCGGTGATTAAATTATTGTTAGTGGAAGGTGCAGTAACTGCAACTGCAACAGAAACAGCACTGCCCTTCTCCACCACTGCAGTGGAGAAGGCAGTAGTGAAGTCTCCGGCCGCCTTCGGTGAGGCGAAGGGGCTGTCCGGAAGGTTGTGCTCCGGGCTGCAATGACACCAAGTGTGAATTTGGTCATCCATACTAATAAAAAACAAATCTTTTCCAAGAAAATACCTTTCTTGCAGATCAGTTTCTTTGGGGGGACTGTTCTTGCCATTGCTTTTCTCCTCTGTATCTTTTGAACCGGTCGGAGGAAGCTCGTTATCGGCCGGTGTCCGAATTGTTCCATTTTCTGTAAATACTACATGATGAGGTTTATGAACTTGAACATATCAAAAATCTTGAAAATGGAAGAGGGAGTGTGAGAAAATGGAGACCTTCATTGGGTTCTGGGCTGCTGGGATTGCTGTGCACGACATTCTGATTGAAGAATGTGGGAGAGAAGGTGGTCGGAGATGAAACGAGGGTGGCGCCACTGGAGAGTGTGCGGTGGTGGTGACCATTCCTCTTCACATCAAGAAGCTGAAGACCCATGAGCCGCCTGTTCTGCAGCTCAATAGCCTGTTGCAGATCAGCTTGCTCCTCCAATTTTCTTCTCCACAACACGTCTTGAGCGTTGTAGAACATTCTTGCACCTGTAAATGAACCCAAAACATAATCACTAATCTTGCCAAAAATCTCATTTGCAGGCAACTGTTTATCTCTTACCAAGATGAAGATCATAAGCATCTGGGCTGCCGCAGCCGGCGAACTCCCCTCTCTCCATCTGATGCGGCTGTTTCCTGCAAACAAAGTCGGCAGCGTCTTAGAAAGAAAGAAATCAAGAATCTTTGTGAGATGATGAAAAGGGATGCAAGAATTGCCTGTGCTTGTCTGGGATCTTGCCCTTTTCCTTGTACGGCTTGACGAGCACACGGGCGTCGCAGACGAAGTGAGGGTTGCCCTTTGCAAGAATGAGTTTTACAGTTTCTGGGTAGTCGAAGGTGACGAAGCCGAACATCCTCTTCTGCTGATATGGGATTCTAACATCTTGAACTGGCCCGAAATTACTTCAACATCAAAACAAGATTGGATTACATTTACAGATTACAGTTTACTACAACCTCGTAAATCTCAGAAACTCGAAAACAGATTCCGCAGAAGTGATCAAGAATATGCACCTGAAATAGCCGGAGACGTCTTCTTCCTTGAAAGCGCTGTCAGCGGGGAATGTCAAATAAATCTGCCTTGAACCGGGGTTGACGCCGTTGATTCCGAACTCCGCCCTCTCGAGGCGGCCGCGGCCGAATTTGTGCATCGCATCGGCCATCATCAGAGCTCTAACAGACAAGATGCATAGATTAAGATGAAGAACATCAGCAATTAATCTGGGATATTGTAAAGTTAGAACCTTGGGCTTTCTGGTGAGAGTTGCTGCTGCTGTTGCAGAAGAAAGCTCATGCATTTGTTAGCCGGCAATGGAGAGAAAGGCAAGTTAGATGCAGCCATGAGCTGTGAATCTTGAGCAAGCCGCTGTTGCTGCTGCTGAGTTGACTTTGATCTGATAAGCTCCTGGCACTGCTCCATCATCTCAAACTTATTCGGAGATCCCACAGCAGCTCCGCCGTCCGGCAACGGGCCGCCGCCTTCACCGTGGAGGAAGCGGCAGCTGATTCCATTCTTGCAGAAGCCTCTAGCATAGAACAAACAGGGTTTCCATCCAAACCCGCCAATCAAATCATCCGAGCCCAAGCAGATATCACTGACGGAGCAGCTGCGGCGGTGCACGCCGCCGCCCCACGAGCCGGGGTAAGAAGGGAAGAGCAAGGAGTCGGTTCCGGTGGGGCTGGAGGCTACATCTTGCTGCTGCTGGTAAAAAAAATCGGAGCTTTTCCGCCCCAAAGGAGGAGATCCATCGTTGAGGAAAGACAGCTGATCTTGAAGCTGCAACTCATCGATCAAGTCAACCTCACCACCTCCATAAAAAGGAGCAGCTGCAGAGTTCATGGTGGAGGGAGAACTACCATTATACGTACCGGGACTGATCAAGTCATCGGAAAAGCTGCTAGAATTAGTCCAGGAAGAAGCCAAAGTCGAGGAGTGATTAGCAACACTAAGCGGAGAAGGGAGATTTACGCCACCGATCATTCTTGAGGAAGCGGATGAGCAGGAGTTCTGCCTAGAGAGAGAAAGAGGGTTGCTGAACGGCGAGGGGGAGGAAGGAGTTGGCGGGGTTGAGGGCATGTTTGAAGAAGCAAAAGTGAGCTCTTTCTTGGCTTGGAGGATCACAGATTGAACTAGAGATTCAGGGCCAAAGGCAAGACGGATCATCTCTTTCTCACCGTGATCTTGAATCAGGAGAAATCCCATGATTTTGGAAGCATTTTGAGGGTCAAGATTTTGGATCCTTTGGAAAACAATCTTTGTTGCTTCGTATGCATCCATGTTTGATTTGAGGGGGTTGGTAGTTAGATTCCACTCCAACTCTTCAAACCTACTACCCCTCTTGTTTTATCACTAATTGTGGTGCTCCTTTTCTTCTCTCTCTCTCTAGTTTCCACGGCCACGCTTACCCAGCAGAAATAGAGCAGCAGCAGCAGTTCACTTCATCTTTCTCCTATTTCTGCAGAAACCCCAGAAGAAGAAAAGAAGAAAGAAAATAAAGTGTTAAAAAACGCAATATTTCCCGTGAGGAGAAGAGAAAAAGGAAAAGAGAGTTGAAAGATGCAGAGTTAAAAACATGGTGGTTGAATTTCTCCATAAAGAAAGATGATATATGCAGGAATGAAAAAAAAGAAGGTTTAATTTAGAAACACACGCGCGCGCACCCAAGAATTTCTTTCAACTTTCAAGAAAAACACATATTAATTAAAAAGCTCGAATCTTTTTTTTTTTTCTCTCTCAGCTCTTTCTTCAAACACAAGAAGAGCTTCGCTGAGAGCATCAAGAATCAATTCAAAAACCCGCTGCTTACCGCTGAAAGATCTCTCAATCTTTGACCACTCTCTATCTCTCTGTCTATCCCTGACCCAATTAAGTGGAGAAGATAGTAATCAGGCGAGACCCAGAGCCCACACACCAGCTGAAGCTCCCTCTCTCTCTCTCTCTAGAATATTTTGCTGTTTCTCAACAAGATATAATAGTAGTTAGCAATGGAGGGAAGTTACTACAAAAGCCAAAGCAGCGCCTTCTTTCTATGCAGCTGCAGCTGCCAGCCCTGCAGAATTTTTAGCTGCAGTTTGACAGCAACAGCAGCAGATGGACCATTTACTCATTTCATTTGCTGTCAATCTTTAAATTTACATCTCCCACTATTTCACCTTTTTTTATTATAATATTATATAATATGGCCTGCTGCTAAATAAATGTCCTATTTCCATTATTTAAATTTAGTATTATTTTTTACGTTAGCAAATTTATTCTTATAAATTAAACATAATTAATAGAATTATTATTAATAATTATTACTAAGTAAGGGTAATTCATAAAATTGTTTAAATATTTAATATATTCATAAATAAATTTTGATATTCGTGTAAGTTAAAACATGACCAAATAAATAAGACGAGAGAGTATATATATGAAAAAGTGGGCAATGAAGTTGATGAAATGAAAGGTGTGTGAGTGAGTGAAGTCCATGAGCATGAGATTATTATTCTGACAGTATCCACTAACTCCTATCTTGATTCACTTATTTTTACTGTTTAATCTTAGATTATTCACCATTTTATTTTCTTTAGAAAAAACATGATATTTTATGGAAAAGTTATATTTTATAGTATTTAAATCATTTTATAGCTAAAATTAGTATGAATATATAATTATTAACTTTACAACATTAATACTTTCATAATTTTAAAATAATAAGCATGATAAATCTTTGTACTTATAAGAAAAAATGAATTTGTGTGCATTGTTTTAGAATAAGATTAATTTTTCTTACAAGAAATAATGATTATATTAATATAATATTAATTTAGATAGATTGTTTGGTTATGAATGATGTTCGATAAAATTTGTGAGCTTTAAAGTAGGGAGTATTCAATAAAAAGATTTGAACCCCGATTCAATTATAATTGAGTTAAACTTGAGTAAGAAATTATTTGACTAGATTCGGTTCAATCATATCCCTACCTTCACCTGCAATTTAATTATATTTACTTCTCCTTTAAAAAAAATGAATATTTGCTTTTAAATTACACCATAAATTATGAATGAAAAAGGTGTAATTGGAATGTTACCAAACTAAGTTGAATTGCATAATGTTTTGTTTCAATTGTTTATTATTCTAGATCAACTTTTAAATTTATATTTATATTTATAATTGTTATTTTAAAATAAATAATTTTTTTTATTCTAATAATTATATATTTATACTCAAATTTATCTTTTGTTGTAATTAACAAAAGCTAATAAAAGATTTATCATATTTATGGTTCTTAAATAAAAAAGAAATAGTACTTTTATAAAACTAATAATTTTATATTTCAAATATTACAAAAATCACAATGCAAATATTACAAAATTCACATTCTAACTTGTGTAATTAGTGAACTTGCTTAACAAGTCCAAATAAAATTTTATCGAATAAAAATTCAAATAACTCCCGACTAATTTAATTTTCAGCTCAAATTCAACCTCTTTTCTAACTGCATATACGTTATTCTTGCATGATAAAAAATGTGATGTTACTCACAAATTATACACTCCAAAACAAATATATAAAATAAATAAATAAATGAGACAACACATAAAAGAATATACCTGGATATCCGACATCATCAATTATAGAATTCAAATATAACTAACTATTCCCTCCCCAGTCCCCATACCCGACTACTAAGTACTAAGAGAATAAGACACCTTTAAACTTAATCAATCTTTATATATATTACATATATTATAAATTATATTATATAATTAATTAATATAATTTGTAGTTCATTTATTAAGTTTCTATTTTTTCATACAATTAATTCATGTTTAAATTTCTTGGCCAACATACTCTAGTTTTAGTTTTATTTTATTTTTTTAAATCAAAAATCAACTAATAAGTATTAACATTAAATATTATTATTTTATATAATTTATTTAAGATAAATTAAATATGAACATTATTATTATAATTTTACACGTCTCTTTCGATTTTACATTAAATTATAGATATAAGATTTTTTAAATTTAATTACATTATTATAAGTAGTAACAAATAATAGAAATCAATAAATTTGTATTTAGGCCATAGTTTTCTAAAAATTATAGTAGATTGTTGAAAGTTGAAACATATTTTATTTCAAACCGTCAAACCAGCCAGACGGTTTGGCCGGTTTGATTCCAAAAAATTATTTGGTTGGTTTAATTTGGAGGATTTTCATATCGTACTTATTGGTTTGGCCGAGATTTTTCTTTCAAACCGGACCGCGAACACCTCTAGGTCATTAACAGTGTATTATAAATAGTACTTCATTCGTTCCAATTTAATTGTCTCACTTTCGTTTCTTGTTTGTCCCAATTCATTAGTTTTATTTCTAAAAATAATAACTTTTTCACACTCAACAGTAAATATTAATTTCACTCAACTCATTCTAGACTCACAATCTTTAGTTATTGTGCACAGTCAACCCGAGACAATTAAACTGGGACGGAAGGACTATTACAAAAATTGGGTTAAACGGCCATCTAAACATTACTCAGTCTTTATCCAATTAAAAAAAATTATATAATCAGGACACTTGAGCATTTTCGGATTGTTCAACACTTAGGCACCGAGTAATCCGTTTAGATGCCCGAGTAATTAAAATAAATTGAATTTATATAATTTATTAATTATTTAGTAATATTATATATTTAAAATATGAAAAAAATAAGTTAACAAGATATGCAAAGCTTAAATCCCATCAAGATTGCTAGCCCTATGTCTATAGATTCAAGCGTTCAACCAGCATTTACAATCATTGATATAATAAACTTAATTAGCAATTATTTGATATTTCTAAAAAGAATTTATTAATCTTTTTAACTATAGAATATATCATTCTCAATCAATACAAGGAGGATAAAAAAGCATTTTAAAGACATTATTCTATTCAAATAGAGAAATATTTAGTCTATAATTAAATTGAATAAAATCATAATGATAAGCAAAAGACAAGGGCAAAATGGGAAATTACAAAGTTAAGGCACGACACGAGTTGTGCGACGGTTTGTCCAGCTCAAATTAGTAATAACTCAATTATTTTTTTTTAAAAAAAATTAAAGATTGTGGATGTTTTGGATTAAATACTTTTATTAAAATCTTTTAGTATAAATCTTGAATTCTTAACTAAAATTCTTCATATAAAATCTTTCGATCAAATATCTATAATATAAAAACTTATAATCTTCAAGCATTTATTTGACCAGAAAAAAATACTTGAGATGTATAGTAACAACATTTCAACTCAAATATTTACAAGAAATAAATAATAATAATAATAATAATAATAATAATAATAATAATAATAATAAGAATATTAGTGGGTATTGAAAAGGTTCACACGATATAAAAATAAGATATAAATGAACTGTAACTCATTATGCATAAACAGTCCAAAATTCCAAATGAGACATAGTTAAATAATTGGCATTATTAAGAGAATGATTAATGACAATTAGTTTAATCTCCAAAATGATAAGTGGGTAGACAAAGAGAGTGGGTATGATACTAAAAAAGCGAGGTTTTTTTTTACTTAAAAAAGATAGAGAGATAAAAGTAGTGTTGATTTGATTAAAATTTGATGGCTCCTCTCCTCTCTCTCTCTCTCTCTCTCTCTCTCTCTCTCTCTCTCTCTTACTCTCTTCATTTCTCTCTCTCAAATAATCCTACATGGGCCTTACTACAATATAAATTAAAATTGTTGAATATCTTTTTGCTACACAAAACAAAGCACATTATTACTACTACTATTATGAATATGATTATTATTGTTGTTATTACTATTATTTGAACAATTGGAGTGAAGTCTCGATTTATTAATCTCAAACACAAATAATACCAATATATTAAGGATATGGTAAAAGTCCATCAATTAAAACAATAAAAAGTTAATTTGATGTTGGAATATATGAGTACAAGTGTGAGAACAATGCAATAAAATACATCTAGTAATGCAATTTTTTACAAGAAAAAATGTAATACTAGGAGATGCGAGAATAAATAAAGTAAAATGAAATAAATCGAGTCGAAAAATCCCTCTTCCCGCAAGACGAATTCGCCAACGTAGTGTTCGTTGTCTGGCGATCGTCCTCAAAGGTAAAATGACTTTCGTCTTCTACGAGGCAGCACCGCGATCGTAAAAGCTCCGACGAACTGAACAGAGGTGGAAACTGAGCAAGCTAGAAAGATTTTGGAGAGAATGCAATTTTAAGAAATTGCAACATTTTAGCTATGTGAATGTATTAGACACGTACATAGGAAATGTCTATTCATAGGATAGAGGTAAGTTCTAAACATGGAAGCTGGACCATTACGGGCGGGAATCAAGACATTGACTCGGGAGTCAAGGGTGTAACACATGGTATTGATTGAGCATGATTAGACATGCCCGATTTATACAATTCCCACATGGAATTGATTGAGCATGATTAGACTTGCCCGAATTACACAATTCTCATATGGCCGACTCATCATCCACGTGACATCCACTGTGTGCCACATCGACTAGCCACATAAACACGAGCCCAACAAGCTCAACAGGCCATTCAAACGAGCCCACAGGCTCAACTTATCAACTGTGTTATTTCGTAGACTCATTTCTTATTCACCGAAATTCAGATTTGAAAAAATTAATTTAATTACGATATATGAATTGAAATATTTCATGCGGAAATTCCTTATTTAATATTCCCGAATTTCTAACATCTAATAAACTCGATAAAAATATATCATTTGTTAAATTTTTAATGAGATCAATTCATTTTCGATCGAAATAATTATTTTGATCAGAATCCAGTTTGCGCAAACAATAATACCATTCAAAACGTAGGAATGTCTTACCGTTTAGAACGGAAACACTTTTTCGCATAAGTTTTTAATTTGAAAGCAAAATTTCATTCAATAATAATTTAAAAACTAAAAAAATAAAATTTATTTATTTGTGGAACAAAAAATATAATAATATTAAAATATGGCCTTCGTAGTTTGAGAGAGAGAATGGAGTGTTGGGGCAGTGATATTTTTGCGAGTGTTTATTTCCGCCGCTGCGCACGTGCTTGTCCAACCACGTGGGTTCACCCCACAAGAATCTCTCCCACTATTTTGTTGTCGGAATAATAATAACAATTATGTGAAGACAATATAATAAAAAATCGAATTGAGACAAGTAATGTTTTGTTCGAAATAAATGAATATTTAAATTTAAAATATATTATTTATTATTTTTTTATTCTAAAGGGTTAGTCTCATTTTTTCTGGACATAATTATCAATATTTGTGAGTGCAGTGGAATTAATATTTTATTAGTGAGTGTGAAAAAGTTTGCAATTTTAAGAAATAAGACAATTAGATGGGGCAGACAAAAAAAGAAAAATTAGACTATTTCTATGGGATGGAGGGAATATTTTTTAAAAAAATTATTTATTCTAAAAATAATATTATATTTATACTCAAATTCAAATTTTTTTTAAAAAAAAACTACAAAGACTTGTAATACTTATTGTTCTTAAATAATTAAATTTATAAAAATAAGGATTTTATATTTTATTCAAATTTTAACTAACTAACTAACTAACTTATAAGTTGAATATTATAATACTCAATTGTGGCTCGTTTACTAAAGGAACTTAAAAAATCTTTTATTAAATTAAGATCCAATTAGCTCACAAACATAATTAGAGCATTCATGTATTTTACCCTAATGGTTTCTTGTAATAATGCTTTATGATGGGTTTTTTTTAGCATAGATTTTACATTATGCTTTTTTAGTTCATAAGTTATACTTATTTAGTTATCCTTTATGCATTGTACATAAAATATGATTTGTGAATTAAACTAACATGATTTGAACTAAATAAGCACAATTTATTAAATAAAGAAAAGTGATAACTAAATAAGCACCATATATGTATAATGCATGTTCTTATAACTAAACAATAATCTGCAACTAATTCAGCATGATAAAAGATTAATCTCATACAAATCTTTATCTTACAATAATTATTTCAATTATTCTCACAATTCTGTTTAATCTTTATGGACTTTGAAATTCTCTTTGTTGGGCTATTCATCGTCTCATCTTCTTACAGTCCCATGAATTGAAAATAGTAGGCTTACATTAAATAATCCAATAAAACCTAAGCCTATGTCCAGAATTAATCACAAATTATCAATAAAATCTTATTAATTTGAAATCTGATTAAAAGCAGGGCTTGCATTTAAAAGAAAAAAATATATCAACTCACTTGATAATAATTTTATTGGAACTAAAAAAATACATTAAAAAGTGATTATTTCATTGAAACAGAATTTAATTTTCACACTTTCCTTTTCCAATTCATTATTTTAATTTTTTTCAATAATAAAATATCAATTTTACTCATCCCATTCTACACTCACAATTCTTGATTATTGTGCCCGGTCAACTCGGGACAATTAAATCGGGACGGAGGGAGTATCACGAATTCTAATAATAGAACGAGACAATATTAACTACTCCATCCGTCCCGATTATTTGGTCCATGTTTCCTTTTTGGGGTGTCCCATTTATATGGTCCATTATCTAAATTTAGTATTTTTTTGTATGTATTTACAAATTTACCCTTATAAATTGAACATAATTAAAAGAGTTATTATTAATAATTATTGCTAAATAAGGGTAATTCAGAAAATTTGATCAAATATTTAATGTATTTATAAATGAATTTTGATATTCGTGCAAGTTAAAACGGACCAAAAAAATGGGACGGAGGGAGTATATCAAAAGTTAATGATTCCAACTAAAAGAAGCCAACCCCAGCGATACATGATACTAATGTTTTTCATATACATGTTCATTGCTATATACAAGTCCAAAGCATCTATGCATATAAATCTATGTATCTATCTATCTATCTATAATTTTTTATGAGCAAGTTGTTTATCTCTAAGATCAACACATCTATTCCATATTAACTATACAAGGATTTAAGCATATGATCATGCAACTTACCCTCTTGAAGCATATGATCTCCAGTTACTCCTGCAAGCATTTCTTGGCACTCTCAAGATAGTTTGTGCTAGCATCACAACGAATCGGGGGAGCCTGACAAAGGCTCCCCCGAGTAGTAGTTGCCGTGTTCCCACATCTGCTCATAACATTGGATGGAGCAGATGAACCCCCTTCCGGGAAACTGGTGCAGTCGCCCAACTCATGGTCGATTTTCCCTCCTAGATCGACCAAAAGGCTTCTGAGCCTCAAGACTTCTGTCTCGAGAATGGTTTGCCTCCTCAATTTCCCCATCAATACCTGGTTCATGAGCCTCAGTTTCTTCACTTCCTCCTCCAAATAAGCCGCGTGGGCCTTCTTCTTCTCCCTATACTTCCTAACTGCCTCCCTGTTTCCCAAAGGCCTCCGGGGCTTGGAAACAGGGCTTTTGGGATCGCGGAGGGTGGCATCCTCATCGGATGGGATAACGTGAGTGTGTGTGTGGTAACATGTGTGAGTATGTGCAGCATCCGGGCCCGGAGGATTGCAGGTGTGAGTGTGAGTGCAGGTCTGTGAGTTTCTCAACAAATCATCAAGAAATGAATCAGATGAGAGTGATGCTTGAATGTTAGTGGAAGAATCTGAATTGGGGAGGAGTATGTGGTCTGAAAGCTCAATTTCCCCATCTTCCATGGCTTCTTTAAGCCCTCAACAGAGAAAAAACAAGAAAACCTAGTGTATAATAAGCTCAATCGAAAGTGAAGATGATCAATCAATCAAGAAGCTTTCCAATCATCTAAGCAGCAACAATTTCTACAATAATATGCCATTCATGAAACTCAGAAACTAAGCAAGATCAAGAAAGAACCAGAATCTTAGCTTTACCCCATAGGCCCATAGCATAAATTCCATTGCCTGCATAGAACACAAAGATCACACGAAATCAAGCAATAATCAGCTAATACCATAATCAAATCATAATAAAATACATATTTTAGCAGTTAAGAAAACAGCCCACATGAGAAATCAAAAGATTATACGGCTATTCATTAATCATTTCGAAGGGGGTGAGAGAATCAGAATTGAAGTGGGGTTTAGAGAATATAACAAAAAGATGTTAGACAGCCCCTCTTGAGAGTGAAGAAACGTCTTCAACAAACAGTGATTAAAAAATATACTATCAGGGTTTGAAGCTTCATGGGTGCGTGTGAATGAATCTACCTGAAATAAACACTTATCTCCCTTGATGTCTTGGTTTGGGGAAGCATCAACATCCATTCAAGAAATCCCTTTTTCTTGGTTTTGTTTAATCTTGAAATGTTCCCTTGTTTTGTCTGTCAAAAAAAATGTTATCTTGTACGAAAAACAAACCAAAAGAAAAGAAAAAAAAATGTTTCACTAAATGTCAAACTTTGCTTAGATTTGACTGTGGAATCTACCACTAGTCCACCACCACATTAACACTTGATTAATCGCCATTAATTGATGCATATGGGTTATGGCCAAAACTCATGTAAGACCGTGTTTTTTAAAACTATGAGATATTTCAAATATAAATTGCATTCCAAATATAAATTAAATGATACTCCCACCGACCCACTACAATTGTCATGTTTCTCGGTACGGAAATTGTGAATATAGAATGAGTTAGTTGAATTAATATTTTATTGTTGAGTGTAAAAAAGTTGCCATTTTTAGAAATGTAACAATTCGGGACGCCTAATTTAGTAAGTATGACAATTCAAGTGGGATGGAGAGAGTAGTATTTTAAATATATCATTTACTATACCGAGATCTTTGCAATGAACGCATCCGTTTAAATAATCTAAAAATCTTTCAGCTATTAGTAATCTTTGTTGGTAGATAGAAGTAGAATTCTTACAAAAAAAGAACGAAGAAAGAAACAAAAGGCTAAAACATCGCATTTAAATAACAAAAACATTAATTGGCAAATATTTGTATCTGATGCTCTCTTTCTTTGCTGCTGGCTGTCTCCCCTGGGCATGTTGTGAGGAACAGTTCTACCTCCTGTTTGGGAAAATCAATATCACAACAATAGTTAAGACACAGCAAACAAAATATAATGAGCTCTCATTCAACATTTCTTGAAACAAGGTAAAACAAAAAAACAGATCATTTTATCCCAAAATTTTACTTCATATCCCAACTTAATTTCCGTTGCAAGAGGATTTTTATCCCGCATCTTAATTCTGTCAGTTAATTTCATCCCCAATATGAAACAAGACAAAAATGGCTTTTCACTAAACGTAAAACAATTTGAGGGATACGAGAGTTCAACTAACCTGCTACCCTTCTTCGATGGTACAACAAGTCCTCGTTTCTCCAGGCTCTTAAAACGATCTCTAACAAGGGTACAGCAGCCCTATTTTCAAAGAAGATCACACAAACATAAAGATCAAAAAACTGAAAGCCACTAACTTGTTAAACAGTGCACCAAATGAAAGTCGAATGAAAAACCTTCAACTGCCGAAGTGAACCAGTTTTCTCTTCAGATAATAAGACTTGGAGTGGAGGTGGCTCAAATCTGAAAAAGAGGATACAGATCCATGAACAGAAATCGCACCTTGTTTGCCAAAGGGACTTAAGAAAATTTAGAACGGAGCAATAATAGTTGTAGAAAGTAAATTAGTATCATACTTGTACTTCCCCAAGCGAGGTGGACGAGTTTTCAATCTTTCTTGTTTAGCAACCATCCGTCGAAGATGTTTCTTATGTTTCTCTTCGTCCTCCTTGGCAATTTCTTGCAGTATATCTGGTAAACTACACACAGAAGACAGCCAATTTTGTGCATTTCAACTAAGCTTGGATAATCAGGGAAACTGGAGATACGTAAACAGAAATGATTTGTTACCTGTCTATTTCTTCTGAAAGTGCCTTCACCTTTTTGGCTTCTGCTTCAATTCTCAACTGTTCCTTTCGTCTAGTTCTCCGGTTTAACTCAACACGAGTTACCTTCTTGGGGTTTTGAGGCCTGTATAGTGTTCATCGCAAGTAATAGGTTTGTTTTGGTAAGGGCTACCACACAGCAAATTGCGTCAAACATAAAATGCAAATTGAATGTAATGCTTGAAGCATGCCCTAGACAGATTGAACAATCCCGGTGTTTCTATATAACAAAATCAAGTGCCTTTAGGACGGTGGGCATTCACCTCCCTTTAAAAGGGTAACATATGTATTAATTTGGCGTTGAACTATGTCTCCGTCCAATACTATCTAGATACTAAAGACAAAACAATAAGTTACAGATATCATAGCTACCTTTCCTTTTATTCTTGCACAAAAATGAATTATATAATATTGTTAAATATAAAAAATAAAAAAAAAACAAAGACGTTAAAATTTGATCATCATTATCAAGATACTGACCTCTTTTCCACATCTCCATCATCTGCGAGCTCTTCATTTTGTTCATCATCGTCAGTTCCAGCATCTGCCTCGAGGAAATATTTCTGAGGCATAGAGGGAAACGCACCAAAATTTAAGTAAAAGAACATGTAGATTAGATTCATTTTAAGTAACCAGTTGGATGTGGTACTAACATATTCTTCATCAATAGCATCACTAGGGACAACTGAAGGAATGGGCTCAGGCCCCAATTCCTGTTGATAAATCTTCTGCATTTCATCTGCAACAGCACGAGCTAAAGCATCCTATAAAATACCAAGTATAAGGTTCTAGCCATTGATATAGAAAAAAACAGTCAAATTGCATGATATAAAAAAACAACCTGATGACTCTCTGGATGGGGATTAAATGAACATCCAGGATGTTCAACCTCAACAGCAGGAATAACGCAAGACTTGGCTTTCTGTCATAAAAAACTGTTGATTAACCCCACAGGTGCTATAAAAATTCATGTAATGTTAAAGATTTCAAATATATTGGTAATATACAAATATCATGAAGCCATTGAACATATATTCAGCTGAGAGAATGATATAATCTCTCAAACATGCAAGAAAATACTACTTATCACTGTGATTAACAAATGCCTACATGTACGGATGCCAAACGTGCACAGCAAACAATGCTTACCTTTTTTATTTTGGCATTGCCATCTCCTGAAAAAGTGAAATGGAAACCTCAATTAGATACAAAAATATTTATCACAATTTTCAGATGTAGCAATATGTATTTCTGTATCGATGTACACAAGGGCCCCCACACTGAAATTACCATTCTCATCCCATAAGTCAACAATTCCCGAATCACCACGTGCACCTTCAACCTGAAATGTATGGATTAGAAATTTTAAAAGGAAAGCATCTTCAATTACTTGCATAATAACTCTGAAGAATATTCAAATAGAGCTAACTTTCAGACTGTCTTGCTGATAATCTTTGTCTCCAGCTGCTGGTACAGCTTTACCCTTTTTCTTGGACGTTTTCTTCTTCTGAACAGAGGATGGAATAGGTTTAACAAAAGGGTTCCTCTGCAACACACTATCACATCGCAGCACTTTTTCTCGGCTTTTCTCAATCTTTCGTTTGACACTAAGATCTGCAAACAAAAAACAACCAGTTCACTTACAAATCTAAACAGCTCATGAATTCAAGAAGCCTCAACAAACCCTCTCGTTATCTGTTAGACTGTTGTCAATTATAGTGATTAATTTAGTCATAAGCAGCAAAAGTCCACTTCACGCAAAACAGAATTACATCAAAACTATCTTCAGAAAGGAAAAGCCAAACCATCAAATACAAATGACGAGCAAACAAACAAGGAAAGCCAGCAACTAAATCATTCAAAAATCCAGTCTTTCTTGTTAAGTTACACCCACTATATAGGATTTCAAACTCCCAAAAGCATTTCCAATTTTCTCTCTCAAATTTTAATATCATTCCAATGATCCAATACAGAATATGGCTGCCGCAGTTTTATCTATATAACATGGAAAAGTGAAACATATTCATCAAGAAAGAAGGTAGCGACCATACCTCTGGATTTATCAACGAAAAAGAGAGAATCGCTAGGGACATCCGCCAAAGACCCGCCGGAAAGAGCGTCTTTAGTGGATTTCTCGAAGTAATCCTCAATGTCCTCGGTGCTAATATTAGCCCTCCATTCCTTCTTCCCCTTCCTTGAACTCTTGGCTCTCTTCCCCATCCCTTTTCCTCCTCGGCCTCTCTCTTCTCTCAATTGCCACCAAAAAGGGAAGTTGCCTGAGTAACAGAGAGCAAACCCCCAAACCCTAGAATCTGTGTATTTTAACGCGCGCCGCCGCCGGCCCCTCTTTTCTTTTCTTTTTTTTAAATTTAAAAAAATCCCAAATTTTTTATATTAAAATAGAGTTTTTAGAATTAAAAAGAAAACCCTAATAATGTACCGAGTTTTTTTTATTCTAGTAGATTTACACCCGTGCGCGTTGCGCAAACAAATGTTCTTTAAAATAATATACAAATAATTTAATTTAAAATATTGTATAAAAATCTATCAAAATAATCTAATTTAAAGTAGTTTGCTTAAAATAATACTAATTACATATTGTATAAAAATCTATCAAAATTACTGAATTTATCTAATAAATCGTCACCACATATATTATTTATTCAGAGTTGTACTCAAAACAAAAGTATTTAAATTTACACTCCTAAAATTTGTCAATTTTACAAACATAGTATAGTGCTTACAAAATTACAATTTAACTCACAATATTTATCTATAATTTTAATTTAATATCTTACACTGAAAATTATAGTTTAATTTCTAAGTTAGTTCATTTTATCGACTCAATGTCTAATATTTATAAAATTATAAATGTTTGGTTCTTGAAAAATAAAATAAATATTATAAATAAAATGCATTAATTCCTGAAAATAATGTGAGTTTAGAAATTAATATAATAAAATGAGAATTTTAATATTCAAATTACATTGCAAACATGTTTGTTTTGTTGTTTGTTTCAAATTATCCATCTAGATTCACACCCGCGCGTTTCGCGAATAAATATTAATTAAAATAATATACAAATAATCTTATGGTGAATAATATTATTCATTTTATTGAATAATAACTTATGTTTCTATTTTATATAAATTATCAAATAAAGAATTACCGTGTTTTAGTATAATGTAATTTGTTTAAAATAATACTAATTAGATATTATATAAATATATGAAAATAAATTTTAAATATAATTAATAACTATTCATTTTTTCAAAAATAATATTTTATTTTAACATGTACATATTTTAAAACATATATAAATTGACATATTGCAATCATCAACTAATAATTGTAAAAATGTGTTTACTTTATTAAATACTT
Organism: Plectranthus barbatus; assembly: GCA_026898455.1. Lineage (NCBI taxonomy): Eukaryota > Viridiplantae > Streptophyta > Magnoliopsida > Lamiales > Lamiaceae > Plectranthus > Plectranthus barbatus. The sequence goes on from JAPKLW010000139.1 coordinate 666,928, forward strand.
TTTTATTTAAATTTGTACACGTTTCTCAATAATTTTGGAGGGAAAACCCTGGAACTCCTTTAGTATACTCCCTCCGTCCCGCTAGAATAGGCCCACTTACCGAATTTGGCGTCCCAATTAAATTGGCCCATTTCCAAATATGACAACTTTTTCACACACAACAATAAAATATTCATTCCTCTAACTCATTCTACACTCACAACTCTTAATTTCCGTGCCGAAAAGAAAGGGGCCTATTAAAATGGGACGGAGTGAGTATTATATAGATGTAACTATTTCCTCCGTCCCAATTTATTAGTCTCACTTTCCTTTTTAGTTTGTCCCATTTATTAGTCATTATATTAAGACGGAGGGAGTATTTTTTATACAAATTTGTTTTTTTAATAGAATACTTATAATAGAAATGAATCAAGTTGAGTAATTTTTAGCTCAGATTTATTGTCAAATCAAAATTTTAATTTTACTATTTAACAATTTATTCATGGACTTCTTTGTAATTTATTATGCTTTTAATAGAAATACATTGGGAAGGTCTTGGGTTAGGCAGGCCTAAACGATTTAGGCGGGTTTTATCCATTAACTCAAGCTTTAAGCGGGTTTTATCCATTAACCCAAGCCCAAACCCATATAATATACCCTATTTGGGATGGGTGAACCCATTTGGGTAGGATAAAACCCGCCTAAACCATTTAGGCCTGCCTAACGCAAATTTTTGCCAAATACATTTTATTTAAACTCACTCATTTAAAAAAATTTATAATAATTTTTTGATCATAAACAAATTATTTTTATCACTGTACCCAACTCCGACTTGGTCGGTAGGGAACAAACATATTTGGAATTTAATAAATTTAAACAAATTTCCTAAATTTAAGATTATGCTTAAATATTTATTATTTTAATTTAAAAAATAAGTGAGTTTTTTTAATATGTTATATTTGTAGATTTATTCATATTTATAATTATTAAAGATAACTAACAGATTATTAAAGTATTGAAAATTATAAATTATAGTATATTTTAAATTAATTTAATAAATAAACACATTTTTCCTTACATAGTTAATGCGTCAAAGCTCGTATTTAAATCTCGTTTAAAACAAAACTTGTAATTAAGAGGGAATTTGGATGAAGAGAGATTTGAACTGAGTAATCAACCACTTCCACACCGACAAATTGGCGCCGTAGAATCGAACCCTAACCGATTTCCTCGATCCCCTTCTCGTGAATTCCAAGTCCTTCAAGTCGCCGTCGCCCTCCGCCAACGGCAGCGCAACCGATCCGCCCGACTCCAGGTTCTGTATCCAACCGCGCAGGAGATAATTCACCACCTGGATGCACGCACCGCCGCAGTTTCAGGCGTTGATTCCGGCGGAGGAAAATGAATGAGGTGAGCTAGGTTTTGAAATTTGAATTTACCTCAGGGACCTCATGATGAGGGCAGTGGCCGGCGGGGGTGATCTCGTAATACGGAGCATCCGGCGCTCGCCGCTTCACCTGCAAGCCCCAGACCGGCCGCACCCACGGGTCGTCCTTCCCGTACATGAGACAAATGGGGGTTTTCTTCTCCACGCATCGATCCAAACTCTCCTTGAACGACGCTCGTCCCTGAGGAGCGAAGATGATGGAAGCGAAAGATGCAGCAGCCGCGGGATGTCGTGTCGTTTCGATGATGCGGGAGTAGACTTCGTCGACTTCGGTTGTATGGTCTGTGTAGACTTGGTTCAGAATCAGTGTCACGCTTGTTGGGTCGCTGATTTTCTGCCATCTGGAATGTAACAATGTGGAACAACATCAGTGGTTTTTAGTTTTTACTGGATTGAATGGGGAAGAAAAATCAGGTGGTAGTGATGGTAGACTTGCATGATTTGGATGAAGTTTCTGAGGCTGGGAGGGAGAGGGAAGGTTCCTGCCCACGGAAATAGTTTGGACAATCTTGGATATCTGTGGGGATTGGGGAGGAATCCCCAGAAAGGAGTTGCATTCAGCAAGGTTACTCCTTTCACCAATTCTGGGTAGGATGCTGCAAAATACAGAGCCACGTACCCTCCAAGAGAATTTCCCACTAGATAAACAGGTTCTTTGATCACCTGCAACAAGAAACAACAGCATTGTGTTTGGTGTCTCTTGAATATGCAAACAATCCAATGCAGAAGAAACACAAATGAAGAAATTCTTTGAGTTGTTGTGTTGCTTCTTGCAGTTGCATTTTATTGGTATCAGATTGAAAAACAGATTCTTGAATTTGATCTTCCCATTTCATGCAGTTGCATTTTCTTGTTGAATGCAGGGAGAAAGAAGGCAATATGTATCTGGTTGAAACAGTTAGATTCTTGAATTTGCTAAATGGGAGTTCTATTTAGTGTTCTATAAATCTTCCCATCTCTTTGAGTTGTGTTTCTTTTTGCAGTTGCATTTTCTTGTTGAACTAAATTGGAGTTGCAGTTAGTGTTCCATAAATCCTCCCCTTCAATCAAAGCAACAAAATTGTTCAAGAAAGAGATGAAAACATCCTACCTCTTGTATGAAAAATCTCACTTGATCCCTCCACAAGTCCACAGAAAACACAACTTCTTTAGCCCAAGTCTTGCTTTCATCTCCAAATCCCCAAACATGTGTTTCTCCATCACCAGATTCCATAGTTGGGTCTTCAGCAGGTAATGACATGCCCTGGCCAAGAAAATCCAACGCCCAAGCTCTGTAATCACGGCCAAGATCTTTGAGCTGTTTTTCATAATGAAACGACCCGACTCCGAATCCGGGGAGAAAAAGAATGGACAGTGCACCAGTGTTCTCCAGTCCAGATGCATCATAATGGACAGTTAACTTCGGCTTCCATTCCCAGAAACAGCTGCTGATGGAAGCCACATTATCACCATTTTCCTCATCTGGTAAGCTAGGAATGGAGATTTTGGGTATTGGCATGGAGTGGACATTCTCAGCCACACTGCTCTTTCCCTCTTCACTATCAAGAATGTAAGAGTTGTATGGTTCACTTATGACACTTGAGCCTCCATGTTCATTGCTGTCATGACAGCAAACTCTCACCGAAGCTCGACGGCGAAGGCGGTAATGTCTTGAACAGGCAGGCCTTGATTCAAGAAAAAGAAGCTTGGGCCTCTGAGGACTCAAGTTTGCAAAGAAACAGTGGCGTGTGGCTTGCAAAGAAATGATCTCCATTGAAGCCACTGTCTGAAAGGATCAAAACAAATGAGAAGAGAGTGAAGAAGAAGATGATCAATCAAGCTTTAGTTTCAGGCATGAGAATGAGACTCTCTCTCTACCATTTTGTTTCTCAAATTTGGAAAAATCAAGATTTTTGCAGTTTCATCAAACTATACAATCCATCACTCCCTCAGAAAAAATGAGGAGAAATTGACTCTATTAAACTAAAATTTTACAAAAACGCCAAGAAGCCCAGAAAAGCAATACCAAAAAAACACTATTTACAATCAAGTAAATTACATTAAAAGATAAAAACAATTAAAAAGAATGATCAAGATTCAATTTTTTACCTCTAGGTAGAAAGCCCAGATGTGATTAAGTTGAAGAACATCCAAGAATCCAGGACAAAACTAAAACTGCTACGAGGGGAAGATATTTTCACCAAGAAAGAAAGGAATTAATCAGTAAAGATTGCTTCAAGGTTTGGCTTTCTTTCAAAACCGTGAAATATTAGACATTAATTTGCAGTGAACAGTGATTGAGTATTGTCTTGAAAAATCGAGTGCCAAGTATGATTTTTGAATATGTGAACCCCTTTAGCCGAGGGACCACTTGTAATCACGAAAATTGTATTTTTTTGTGCTTACACCACCACCACCTTTGGAGAAATTAGAAATTTTTGTAGTTTTGTTTATAAAAAGAGAGAAAAATATACTATATCATTCTTACATATATATGCTTGCCTTGTTTTTAAGGATATCTCTGTCTCTATATTCTGTCGGATTTGAAAATTTTAATGTCATATCAATGAAGTCTGATCTTCAACTTTAGTTATTTATTGAAATTGAATATTTCAGCGTTGCTAACAGATCATAAAGTAATTGGACTAGTGAAATTAAATATGGAATCTCAGTTAAAACTATACAAAAAAACAAAGATGAAAATGACAAAAATCTTGTGTATATTAAAATGCTCTTGATGTTAAATATACATGAATATACTCCATGGAACATAGAAACAACCACAAACATACAAGAAAACAAACATGGGAGTGTCATGAACAAACATTCAACTTCAAGAATAAGCAAATTTCAATGAGAAGCGTCAATAACTTTTATATAAGAAGTAAAAACTACTACTCATTTGAATAAAGCATTTTCAACAGCTGGCTCCAGAAAATGACAGGAAATATATTCAACACACAACTACAAGTCAAAGAGATTATGTAAGAAAATGAAAATGATCATGTTGAGAATCTTTGTGTTAGGTACATTTGGAGCAACAATGGCCTTATAATTACAGTTCATGCATCTTGGCACTGTCCTAGATGGCTCCATTAAGTTATACAAAAATGAAAAAAATACGAAATTGAGTAAAACTAAAAAGAATGGCTCTTCTTCATCCACAGCTTACAAAAACACCAAATCACCATACCAATAGTCTCCTACAAAGTTGGGTACATTATAATGCAGGCTACAACACCAAGAACAGACAATTATTCATCACTAGCAACAACAACAAAAAAAAAATGAACATTTGAATTGATACTTGTGTATACACAAAGATATTCAAGCAAATGACATCTACAATCTTCAACTTTCTCTTATGTTGCATGAGTCGATCAAGAAATCTCATTATGACATACATCAGTTCACAGATCTATCTTTATGGAGGGAATGTTATGCCTATCTCTATTGTTGTTGCCAACAAGCTTACTGCTTTCAAACCTGTAACTCAAGTTCAACAACCTTTTTCTTGATCCAGACTTAGATTCACCATCATCCTCAACAACGAACTTCGAATCTCCTTCAGGGACAGACATCAACTCCATCAAGTTGCTCCGGACCCCCAAGCCGGAGTGCACTCTCCGAGGAGTGCACTCGCCAGCTATACCATTGGAAGTCACCTGAGCAGGCTTACCAACAGTGTCCACCATCAAACAAGGATTGGCAATGCCATTCCAAGAATGAAGTGGGACTGATTTACTCAACTCACTCAAGCATTCAACCACCTCCTTCATCGACGGCCTTCTCTCCCTACATGACCTCACACATTTTGCAGCCACCACCGCCAATGTCTTCATCACAGAGGCATCCTTAAACGGCCCAATCCTAGGATCATAAACAGACAGCAGTTTCCCTCTCCTAATCAAGGGAATAGCCCAATCCACAACAGAAGGAGGTGAATGTTGGACATCAATTGCCTTCCTTCCACTAATTATCTCAAGAAGCAAGATTCCAAAGCTGAAGACATCAGTTTTTGTGCTCAAATTGTCAGGAGTGAGATAGCTAGGATCCAAGTACCCCATTGTACCTGCAGGAGGGGTAGACCTCAACCTACAACCATCCACACACCTCAAAGCCAGTCCAAAATCCCCCAATCTTGCATTGAGATTTCTATCTATCAATATGTTAGCAGATTTGATGTCTCTATGGATCACGGGCGGATCCAAAGAATGCAAGACATCAATGGCTTGCGCAGTTTGCAGAGCCAGCTTTATCCTCCTGCCCCAATTCGGAGGAGGCCGTGAATTCGAATGCAAAACGTCGTAAAGAGTGCCGTTGCTCATGAACTCCACCACCAAGAGACGATCTTGGGAGTTATTCTTGGTGAATCCGACAAGATTAACTAATCTCGGGCTCTGCAGCTTGGACAGAATGTCGATTTCGTTGTCGAACTCATTTGGGTTTCCGGAAATGGACATTCTTTGAGCAGTTCTTGAGGACTTCTTGACGGCGACGAGGCGGCCGCCGCGAAGGACGGCTTTGTAGACGAGGCCATGGCTGCCCCTTCCCAGAAGCTTTGCCTGTGAGAAGTTGTTTGTGGCTAGCTCGAGATCTTTGTAGTTGAATTCATGGATTTTGATGGGCTTTTGTTTGTTGGAGGGAGAGGGTGATGTTGAGGCGAGGGAATCTGTGACTGAGATTGATGACTCTGCTTTGCATGAGAGATAACCCATCAAGATTCTTGGGTGATTATGTTACAGGAGCAAGTATATATGGCTTGCGTGGAGCCGAGGAATTATGGAAAGGGTAATTATGTTAATCTATCACACACTATTTCAATTTAAGGAATTCTATCCCACTCTTTTAATTTTATGGAATTCTATCCTACATTACTTTTTATTATGAAATTTCATCCCAATTTGCCATATCATATATTAGTTGTCATATCATTCTTCCACATAAGCTATTAGAGTTTATGTGTTTGGATGAGGTGGCATTAATTCTAATTAATTAATATTTTTAATAGAAAATAAATTCATTTTTTCAGTTATTTTTTTATTTAAATTGATCTTTTATTTTCTTTATTTAGGAAAAGTTGATGAAACCAAACATTTTTTAAACGTAAAAACAATTATTAAATTTATTAATTATTATTATAAAATTAATTTTTAATCAATATTTAGCAAAATAAATGAATTGTGATAATCATAAATCTTATATAGAAATAATAAAATAAATTTAAAATAATAATTATTATATGATCAGAATTATTAAAATCATTACTTTCTCTCGTCTTTAGATTTATCATTAGTAATTATCATAAAAATCTTTTGTTTTTAATTAAATTGATTATTTCTACAAGTGCCGGTAATAACACAATCCAAATTAGCTAGTCTTAAGTTCAACTTCAGGTTACGTTCATGCGGAATAATATTTTAATTTAATTTTTTTATAATAATTACTATTATATAATGGCCATTATTTAATTATTATCAATATTAATATTTTAAATTTATTTTATAATTTATATGTAAGATTTATGATTATTGTAATTCAATTATGTTGCTATATAATGATTAAAAATAGATTTTATAATAATAATAATAATAATTAATAAATGATAAATTTAATAATTGCTTTTAAATTTAAAATGTATTTAGTTTCATCGATTTTTTGATTTTCTAAATTAAAGAAAATAATTTAAATTAAAAAAGCTAATTACCAAAAATAAATTTAGTTTTTCTTATTAAAAATATAAATTACAAAAAAAAAAATCAAAATTTAATGCCACCTCATCAGTCCACGTCAGCCCTAATAGCTTATATGGAAGAATGATATGGCAATTAATATATGATGTGGCAAATTGGGATGAAATTACATAATAGAAAGTAATGTATGATAGAATTCCATGAAATTAAAAAAGTGGGATAGAATTCCATAAATTGTAATACTGCGGGATAGATTAACATAATTACCCTTATGGAAAAGAGAGAGAGTGAGAGAGATGAGTGAGCTGAGTAGAATCGATAATGGAGCTGGAAATGGGAAATTAAATTTATGAGAGCACAACACAGGCGGATTGATTGTACGGTCAGTTTCCTCGTATTTCAACCTTATTAGTTACTGTTGTGAAACGATAATAAATACGTCATACGAATTAAAGACAAGAAAATAAAGAACACAAGATTTATGTGGTTCGACAATGTGCCTACGTTCAAGGTGGAGCAATCAATTTTATTATCTCAGTATATCAAATACATTAATACATCATGTATTTATACTAAAACCCTACAAGGTATAAAATTCTCAAAATACCATATACCGTACCGTGGCCGGCCCAACTAATCGACTCGCCCCAAAGGGGCAGATGCCTGCTCGCGTCCATCCGCTCGATGCGCTTGCGCTCCTCTCGCAGGCATCTGTCTGCCTCCTTCCTTTGTCAATATATGAACCATACTAACAGTTACATCATAATATCGTATGCTTAGTTGAATAAGGTAAGAAAATTGAATGAGACTATCGAATGAATCACATTTTTGTGAGACGAAATTAATCTAAAAATCGATTAGTTCCTGGTAAAAAATAGTCAATTTTAATATAAAAAAAAATAGGAATAGGTCGAATTTCATTCTTTTTTCATTTAAAAGGCGATCTTGCATGGCCGGCTAAAATCCTCCGTCCCACATTGATGTTCTATTGTTTCTAATACTAATTTTAAATTATGTTTTGACGAAAAAAAAAAATCAAGTATAATGCAATATAGTCTAATTGATTTATAAAAATAAAAATAAAATTTTATAAGAACACAAATTATAGTTATAAATTAATCAATTTTAATAATCAAATTTTAATTAAAAATTGAAAAACAATTACTAAAAAATATTATATACCCTAATTGGGTGGGATGAACCCTATGGCTGGACTTATAAAATTAATCCAAACTATAATAAATTAAAATTATAAAAAATACTAAATAAAAATTAATAATTGACATTCTCATTGAATAAAGAATATAACTAAAAGTTTAATATCCACCATTAATTATATAAAAAAGAATTTTTCTACCAAAATTAATCGATGAGAAGGTTATCCCATTCCCCAACTTGGAGGGTGAGTGGTTTAATTATACTTTTTGAATTGAAAAGTTCCAGCTTAATATTGTTTTATGTTTCTTAATTCCAAAAACTAGTAAAATAATTGTGATTTTAGATCCATATTTTCTCGAAATTGATTTATTTAATCTTATTAGAAACTCTCCCCGACAAATCGTTGTTAGAATCCCCATGATCAATGGCATCTTCTTGTGATGGGTTGAATCAAAGCTAGCTCACAGCTTCCCACATATGGAAATGAAAATTAATGTTGACTTCGAATTGAATCAACATCATTTTCAGTAAAGAAGAATAATGGGTAAAAAAAGAAGAAGATGAAATTACTTATGAGTTTGTTTCTTAGGCGAAATTATAAGGATTATTTCGGCATAGTTGCCACATAGAGTTACGTAAAAGATACTCACTTCGTTCCATTATATTAGTCCACTTTAGTTTCGACACAATAATTAATGTTTGTGAATGTAGTGAAATCAATATTTTATTGATGTTGGAAGATTTTTTTCCATTTTAGGAAAGTGGACTAATATGACGGAACATACGAAAATGGAAATATGAACTAATCTGACGGAACAGAGGGAGTAATATGAAACATAATCAAATTACCTGACAGAGTTACAATTCAGAATAAAATACTCTTATAAGAAATTAGTTTGGATAAAACTCATATAAAACTTTGACATAAAATTACCTATTTTCAATTCTTTATCTTATTTTTTTTATAAAAAAAAAAGTCGAGAAAAAAAAAACTTGAAATTCACTAACCTGAATCTGGTCTTGGACGGATATATCATTTATTTAAATAAAATATTAGAAACTGATTCATTATCTATAGATGAGAATTCTTAGACTATCCACAGTATTAAATTGAAAATTAGAAATAACGTGGAAACACCAACAGTTTCCATAGATTTTTTTTATTAAAAAAAAAGGAAGAAAAAAAAATGTAAACTATAATAATTTATTTATGCATAAATGTATTTTTATTACATTTAACAAACAATGTATAATCCTACTGGCACCAAATGCAATATCCTAATGTTTCAGAAGCTGGATGTGTAGAAACATTACAACAAATGCTGCTCAATCCTATCATAGTTCTATCTATATAGAGAGATGATCTAATAACTTATCTCAAGTTTTGCCTCGTCTTCATCATTCTTTTGAGCGTCGACAGCCAAAAATTGCACTCATCCCAATCGCTTGTTGTGAGAAGCACCTGTTTATTATAGGATATTGTTACCATTTAAGTGTATATTTTCATGTATGTATCCATCAATCACATTGAGAAATGTGGAGATTCCTCCTTGTTTACCTGGATTTGGAGGGCAGTACCAAAATCACCTTTGTCCAGTGCCTGACATAGCTGTACTAGCTTCTCTGCAGCATTTTTAGATATGTCTCCACTGTTTAATTTTGCAAACAAGGCCCCTATCTTCCTTGAGTTGTCCTCTATTTCCCGTTTCTTAGCTGGATTTGCTCGCGATCCTCCTAATGCCTCAGTGGTCTCGTTAAAAAGCTTTGTTAATGTAGAGATAACAGGCTTCTGTTGCGCTGTTGTAGAAGAAAGATGAAAGAATACAAGTCTGTCAGAGATCAACATTCAAAGTCTGAAAAGAATTGATGTTTCAAGTCCATCACGAAGCATAGTGTTTCTCCTAAATTCATAACTGTGTACTAAATTTATCTGCCAAACCATGATTTTACTTTTGCCTTAAGCTAGTGATTGCTGCACTGAGTTGAAAAGAAATGGAAAAGAATTGAATGATGCTGCTCATTAAGAGAGAGATGTCAATCATCTTTCAGTCCTGTCTTTGACAAGTTATTATAATTGTTGAATGTTTATCAAATGAGGGAAAAAGTTTACCTGGTACGTTTGAAGTATCAACAGTCTGTACAGTAGGTGGAGGAGCAGCGGGAACAACAGGTGGTTGTACGGGAGCAGGCTGGGTAGGACTAGGAGGCTGCGATGAACTCATACCAGGTCTTGGCACCCCTGAATTACTCACTGGCACGAAAACTCTAGGTGGTATAGTGGGAACCATGACCTGGGACAATGTTTGCACCGGAGTTGGTCCAATATGAGACATGTTAGGCCCGTATGCACTACCAGGAGGTCCAGGTTGATAACTAGTGTTCGCTGTCCCCTAAGTAAAGTCGGACAAAATCAGAATGGTGGTTAATAAATGAATTGCTGAATCAAGCAATATTACTGAAGTATCGTACTGGATATAACTGAGAAGCCAAAGTTGCCGGCTGCTGATATTGCTCCAAGTTCATCAACATAGGAGGGTTAGAAGGAACAAATTTTGCTGGGGGCTGATTAACAACAGGAGGAGGAAAGTGCCCCTGTAAAAGTGTTGAGAAATGCATATGAACAAATGGGAATAAGCTTTACATAGTAGCAACACTTGTCCAGACCAACATTTAAATCAACATCACTGAAGATATAAATACTGTGATACTGACCATTGGGGCTGGAACAGGCGGAGAAGGAAGAAATCTGCCAGGTTGACCTTCGTTTTGTTGTGGAATTGGATGATATGTGGGGGGCGCATTGTAATCCCTACTGAAGGAAATGGCAGATGATTGCTGATAACTTTCAGCATAGGGACTGCTTGGAACACTCGGCTGCGTCTGAGGTGTTCCTACATGCTGATGGAGAATATGCCAACAGTATACATATATAATCATTAAAAAATCATAGAAGCGTCTTATATCCTGGGTTGTAAAATACATACTGGATAGTAAGCTTGAGATGTAGCCATAACGCCATAACTTGATTGATCAGCATTATAAGCAGTTCCAGTTTGTGGCTGAGTTTTATCGTAGGCCCCAGCATTCTCAGTTTCTGTGTCTGCAGAAGACATTAGATAGCAGCATTGCTTGTGTAGATTGTCTAAATTCAAACACAAATCAGTTTCCATGAAATCAAAATGATGATTAATTTTTTGTTAAATATCGATTTATACCCATGAACTTTGAAATACGTAAAAAGAAACTTGATCTTTCACCTGTATTTCAAAAATACATCATGAACTACATATGCAAAAGAAGATCTATCTTTTCCAGTTTGGTGAATCTCAAATGATAAAGAATGCAGGGAGCATAGGCGCACCTGGCTTGGTCAAAAGAGTGATGCGATCACGTAAGATCATAAGTTCAGTAGACAATTCTTCAGTACCCAAAAGATTCATGTACTCCATTGCCATAGTTAAGAGTCCTTGGCTTGCTAAAATTTCAGCATATCTCTCAACTAACTTATATAATGAAGGGCTAAATTGCTTCAATCCAGTGGCCAAAGCAAAGACAATGGTCTTCTCCATTAAGTCCTTACAAGTAAGAAAAATGAGTGAGTTATTCAGTCCAGAATAAAACTTTTGTTCTCTTACAATGCTAATCAATCAACACAAGCTTACCTGAAGACGGTCTATGTAGGTTTTACGGTCATGCTCCTTTGCGAGATTCTTCGACCACATTTCCACTGCTTTATCAATATTCCCAGCACATATATAACACAATGTTGCTGCAGATGTATTGCCAGCATCGATGAGTCTAGAAGCAAGAGTGTCGCACAACAAACTCCAGTCATCTGTCTGAGCGAACTGAATGATAGCAATGCAAAAACCGTTGTTAAGACAAATCACCAGTTGAGAAAATGCATTAGAGTTTGTGTCAAATTTCACTCTTAATGAATATTTAGTTTCCAAACTACTATTGCCATAATCTCACTAACATAAATTTCTATGGACTTAACTAGTATTTATTCCTGTGCATTCGATCTTATAAAGTTTAAGGAATGAACTTGACTAGAACGTCAATTATAGACATGATAAAACAAATGATACATCTATTTATTTCCACATGTATACTTATACAGATATCTTCATGTTTTTGTTTCATAATTATAATTGACATAAAATAGCTCTACCCTGGAAACTTGGAATCACTGTATTATGATGTCATAAATCAAGTAGAAAGGGAGGGGTTTTATTGATAAGGTTTCATCATACAAGACTATTGGTTTGGCTGATGTATTCTAGGCTGAACAACATGCTTCGGAAAGTAAAGAGACATGGTGTGTGTTTGTCAACTTGCTGGATATCAAGTATGACTGGTTCATGTTCACAGAGGAAGGGATCACACAGTTTGGTTTGTCAGGAAATAGCGACTTACGGTGCAGAATAGTGCAAGAGTTTCCTTCCAATATTTTAGGGGCCTTCTTTTTGCTATACTCATGAGGTCATTGTTCACCATTGCAGAAACAACCTAACACATAGAAATACGGAGAAAGTCATACAAATAACCAACAACGGGAAATGAAGTCCACATAACATGAAGAGATCTCAACAAATTCATTACAGAAAGCACCTTTAGGTATGGAGAACGACTTGTCTTGAGGTACTGATCACGTGTATGCTCCCACAAGGTGGAACCACCAACATGAGCAATGACCAAAGCATCAGCTAATCTATTGGCAGAAATGCATTGTTCTACTGCTTTCTTGTAGTCCCCAATAACCAAAGCACATTGCACCACATCGTCAAGTGAAGAATTAGAACTCTCCTCTTGGCCATTCATTTCTTGTTGGTCCTCCTTTATAGAGTCTCCTCTGACAAATTCATCATTAGAAGTTGTTGACAAAGGGGTGTCTACCTTCGGACTGGGAAGATTGTTAAAAAAATCTTCCCCACTGTCACCTGTACATAATGATGATTCTTTGTTTTCAGAAATTCCATTTTTATCTGTCGTACTCTCATCATTAGTGGGATTATTCACTTGCTCAGAGAGTTGATCATTCATGGCATTGGTTTTGTCATCAGGAAGAGTGAAACCAAGATAGGCGAGAAGCTTCGACCTTGCAGTCCCATCCTCACTGAACATAACCTTCATAAAGTTCCATGTTTCCCTCTCCTCGTCAGACCTGAGGATATCAAAGATTTTGAAAACAAATATAGCCTATACCATTCTCAATCAATGAATAAGTCTGAAAATCTCAAGACATACTCAGATTCTTGAGATTTCCTTTCGCACAGAACTTTCAGCGATGATCTATCCCCATTATTTATTGCAGCTTCAAATTCAGAAGATCGACTTTCCAAACCAGATTCTGCCACTAAATTGCGCACATAAACCTGGATAGAAGACTTATGTTCACACAAATATAATGCATGCAGAGAATGAAAATTCAAAATTCCTTGATACCTCTGAAGATTCGGTGCAGTGAAATGAAACAAGTTTGCCTCCAAAACCAAATGATACACCAGCACGATTGGTGTACCATTTTGGGGCCCTCAGTGATTCTGAGAACACATGAAGTGTATAAGAATAACCTAAATTCTGGTACTACAAGACACATCAGCAAAGAAGAAACTAGTCTTAAGAAAATATTGAAACGGGAGTAATTTACATAACAGGAAACAATTTAATAAATGCCCAACAGTTGGATGTGAAATAAGACATTACACTAAGAGCCTTTTCCCATTTTTAGTTATTCTCCATTTTCCTCTTGGAGATGGTTCAAACAGAAAAACTTCCTAACATGAATGAAGTATGATACCTGAACAAAAGCTATCTCCCAGACCATGTCGACCACAACCCTGCATTAAAAGTATTATCAGAGCAAAAAAGATATGTTTGGGTTAATAAATGAATGCTATTTATTTTCATGTTCTCGCTCTCTCTCTCATTTTTTTTAATGTTGTTATTCGGCTTGGTGTGTGAACACTTGAAATTGAGATATTGTTGGGATTAATTTTAAACTTGTTGAATTGTTAGTCAGGACTTTGGATAAGTGGCCTATGAAATAATCCCACCTGGAAATATAAAGTTCCAATTGAAGTGCCAGAGAGAGTGCAAAAGAGGATACAAATACTTGAAAGTGCATACTTTTGTAATAAGAAAATTACAGGGACAGGGGTTGAAGTTATATAGAGATCATCTGGCAGGCAATCACAATAATGTGACACCATGTTCTAAAGTGCCTCATGAAGTCAAGGATGGAAAATTGCTAATATTTTAGTGCATTATAATAATCAATCTTTACAAGAGGTCAGACAAAGCACAGAAGTGAGTTTCAATTACCTCAATACTATAAATGCCTATTTTCCCATCAAATGAGGCTGCTGATATAAGTCCAGGAATCTTAGTATACCAGTGCACATCAAAATTCCAATTGGTTCCAGCAGGTAATTCGGCAACAATCTACATGAGAAGTCACAGTAAATGACTATCATGTGGATGACTACGAGCTCAAAAGATGAAGAATAAAAGAAGTAGCAAGAAAATGAATTTTTTATAACAAACGGGAGTAGTGAAACATTCACCTCTCCAGATACCGTATCCCAGCAAATAGTACGGTTATCTTTAGCGCAGGTAAGCAGATAAGAACTGTCAAGAGGGCACCATGACATTGCAAGCACACCTGATTCACAAGAATATAATTATGTTCACAGAGAGAGAGAGAGAGAGAGAGAGAGCAAATTAAGTCCTTATACTGCAGAAGACGTGTTGAACTTTTAGCCGAAGTAGCGTACCTTTGGTGTGACCTACAAACTCTTTTACTGGAGACATTATATTTCGCATATCCCATAGCTGAAAATGAACATTAGTGGATTATGATGATAAATTCAAGATATACCTAGTAATGAGATGCTAACTAGAGAAATGCTTTCTTACCCTGAGAGAAGGTGAGCTATCTTCATCTGAAGCAACAATGAGCTGGGTAGCAATATCAGGATGCCAATTCAAAACAGAACACCTTCTTCTGACTGAATCAGAGAAACTACAATGTGGGAACATTAGGTATCGGAACATGGAGTAAAAAATCAGTCTGTTGTCTGTGGTTGAAATATAAATAATCTAGCTTGACATTGTATGGAATATGATACCTTATAACTGGCTTTTGCTTCTTCAGATCCCAGACCACTAAAATTGCAAATATGCCAATTACTCAATTGTAGGATGAAGAACTCGAGGGAAAACTCATGCAAAACAGATCCTACTTACCAGTTGTTCCATTATATGAAGTGGAGGCCAGTATGTGTTGAACCTTACGATTCCAGGACAAAAATGAAATTTCACCTTGCGTTGCAGATCCACTACCCTGTGAAACAGTTAGTTAGTTTGAACTGAAATCTCAGGAGGGAGGAACAAAAGATTGAGCCCTGGCACTTCAAGACAGTGTACATTAGGTAAATTATTTAAGTGGGTTGATGAAATCAATAATGTGATAAATTAATGTTCCACGTTGGTTCGGTTCCATCATATGCTACAGGAGATTATGTCCATGTACTTTTTTACTTTTTTTTTTCAGGAATTCTGCCTCAGTAATTGCAGGAAAAAAAAAAAAAAAAAAAAACATGTCTTCACTATCTGTGCTGGTTTATGTGTCCATTGATTGTTTAATACTTTTATGGAGTATTATAGTAGTTTCATATATTTGACACAACACACCTTGTAAAATAAAGTCTCCTACTCCAAATCAGTGATACTCACAGACTTATTCTGTGTCTGTATTGTTGTATGTAAGGCAGAAGTATCAATAGAGCACTGCTGAGCTTTTTTCAAAATTTTGAAACTATGTGCTCGGTTCAAAATACTCAACTGTATGAATTTTCAGTAGGTCCACCACATTCATAAACATGGGCCATAGTTTGTGTCTGGCAATGATCAGAAGATATTCCAAAGATGTTGAAATCCGAATTCTATTGCCTAATAAACACTAGTTGTAACACACCTTGAGTGGTGGGAATTGACTTGGTTCTGATGGTTTTGATATATCCCATATGCAAATATCTCCTTCTTCTGTCCCAGACGCAAGAAGGTTTGGATTAAGCAAATTGAACTCCAAGCCACGAACCTTAGAAGTAAATAAGGAACTAATCATCATCTCAACATAATCATAGAAGAAAAGGTTAAAGAGGGAAAACTGAAAATGAATAGAAAATACAGAACCAAAATAATAAAGGAGCACAAACTTACCGTTCCTTTGTGTTTTGTTAGATTCCCAGCGAAAGCATTCTCACTTGTATCAGTATCCTTTCTATATTTACTGGAATAGGAAAGATGGAAAACATCACAAAACTAGGGTCGATAAGTTTATTTTGTTCTATTTTTCAAAATAATTTCTCTAGATGTTGCAAAACAGAACTCCGGTACTTAGGACATTAATTTTCTCCTTGAAAGTATCATCTTTCAAAGAAACTAATTTTAAGACCAGAAAACATACTCTAAAAGTTTATCACTTCGTTTTCAACTGATATTGAAGATTTTATTCTTGGAAATCTTTTCAAAGAATTGTGGTAAGGACAACAAGCACTAAATATAAAATATTCAAGAAGCAGAACTTTCTCACATCAATGCTAGCCATGCACCACGTTCCGATAATGTTGAAAGTTGAATATTAGACAGAACCAGGAGAAGAATCAACAACAAACAGTTAAAAATCTAAGAACCGAAACATTGTAAGAGAAATCTATGCATGCATATATTAAATGACCAATGACGTCAAGTATACTCATGCTCAGGACAAATTCAACATCAATATCCAGAATTCCCACATCCTAATAAATATCTCTGGAGTGTAAAAACACCAGAAAGGAAGAAGTAACTTCAAGCATTCATTTGGGAAACTCTAAAAAATCACAATACATGAAACCAATTATCCGATGTCCTAATATAAAGAAATTAGGTCGGTAATACCATGTGTACGTCAAATGAGAAACGCATTATACAGAAGGAACGGCTTCCAATCAGATAATATACGCAGGATATTTGAATTACCCGATCAGAGGCTTGGGATTCCAAAGCGCTATGTTTCCATCAACGAGGCCGCCGGCAATGAGACCAGATGAATACTCCTCGGAACCCACAGGTCCTTTCCCCCATGTAAGCCGATCGAATCTCTCGGAACTCGGCACAGAGCCTGCGAATACCAACTGCCTATCGTCCGATGCAAAATCAAGCTCGAAAATGTCCAGATTGGCGGAGGAACTAAATTGCAGATCCACCGCACCCGCCATTGTCCCCGCCGCGATGTGATCGCCGTCCGGCGAGAACGCCGTCAACGCCGATTTGTTCGCGGCTTTTATACACCACTCCATGCATAAATCTATAATTATAAATCAATCGATCAATCTACATACATCGACGTGCGCGAAGGAGAATTTCACAACCAGATGAATCGCGATAACTGCCTGGCAATCGAGAGAAACAAGTGAGAGCTCTTCTCTCTCTTTCTCTCTAAATCGTTCCCGTTATGTTTCGATTTCCATGAGAGGGAAGGAGAGTCGACGAGGAAGGTTTTGTCAGGCAGCCAATGAAATTTTTTATATATATAAATTTTAAATATTGTAAATTATGATATGATATTTAAATTCTTATATTAAAACTTTCAAAATTATAACATAATTTATTATTTTTGGCAAAAGCTTGTCCGACATAATATTTTTTTAAGACATTTCGAAGTGGATGTGTTTTACACTAATTACATTTCGATTTAAATGTTTATTTATCTATGGTGTATTATAATTGGAATGTAAAATGTCCGGAATATATAACGAAATATATCTATATGTATATAATATATTAAAGTAGTTCCAGCTTTTCTCTCCAAATTTTTTTAAAAAGTGTATATAAAAAAATATATTAAATAAACTAATATTATTTTTGCAATTATTAAATATCTGTATATATATAATATATTGTGAGCAAGTTGAAATAAAATGTGTTTTTAAAAAATTATTAGATATTAAATTTATTTCGTAAATTTATATTCAATAATAATTTAGTTTTACAAAATTATTAAAAATATTACATAAATGCAATTATTCAGCAAATTAATTTTAGAGCTTTTAAATTGCAAAAATTATTTGAAACAAAAAACAAAACAAACATGTTTGCAATGTAATTTGAATATTAAAATTCTCATTTTATTATACTAATTTCTAAACTCACATTATTTTTATGAATTAATGCATTTTAATTTATAATATTTATTTTATTTTACAAGAACCAAACATTTATAATTTTATAAATATTAGACATTGAGTCGATAAAATGAACTAACTTACAAATTAAACTATAATTTTCGGTGTAAGATATTAAATTAAAATTATAGATAAATATTGTGAGTTAAATTATAATTTTGTAAGCACTATATTATGTTTGTAAAATTAATAAATTTTAGGAGTGTAAATTCAAATACTTTTGTTTTGATTACAACTATGAATAAATAATATATGTGGCGATAATTTATTAGACAAGTTCAGTATTTTTGATAGATTTTTATACAATATGTAATTAATATTATTTTAGCAAACTATTATAATATATTCACTGAAACATAAATTATTATTCAATAAAATATATAATATTATTACCATAATATTTTAAATTAGATTATTTGTATATTATTTTAAAAAATATTTGTTTGCGCAACGCGCACGGGTGTAAATTTAGTTATATGTAATATGTATTCCGAACGTAATGTATTCAAATATCTCAAATTCTTACAAAAATATATGTTTGTGGGAGACTCGCTTATTATTGTTTTGTTTTTTTAACATGCATGCTGTTTTAGGATAAAAACTTGAAAATAATTAAATTTAGTAATGTTTGACACAAAATATGCTTTTCATCAAGTGTTATTGAAAATTTTCATTATTAAGCCAAGTTTGAAGATTACAATGGTCAGGAGGGCTACAAGAAAGATAATAATACACTAGAAAAAGATTGCATAAACGAGAGAAAGTGCTTAGATTATCCACTACAATGACGTTGTTGTGAGTTATGGCTTAGGTGGAATAAAAGAAAAAGAAAAAAAAAGGAA
>JAPKLW010000139.1:686657-790165 GCA_026898455.1 Plectranthus barbatus
TGTTAAATAGGAATGAATCTCAGCCCTTGGATTGATAGCATCAATGGTTGAGATTAAAGCATAAAGATTAAAAAATTAAGCATAATTTTCGTTCGTGCTTAATTGCTTTATAAATCATACTTAATTCGATTAAGCATGATTTATAAAGCAAAAAAGCATAAAATCTGGGAAAATATTTTAATCTCAACCATTGAATTTTTTAGATGAAGGGTGTAGATTCATTCATATTTCGTACAAACTAATTTTTAGTATGTGAGTCACTCCATATATATATATATATATATATATATATATATATATATATATAGAGGATGTTAAATAGGAATAAATCATCTATCCTTGATTTTGATGGATGAATGACCAAAATTGAATTTTTTTAAGTTGTTAGTTACTCCCTCCGTCCCATATTATTAGACACGGAGGGAGTGACACATAAACCAAGACAAATAGTAAATAAATGTTTAAAGAAAGATTAATTCAAAAAATATTAATAAAATAATCACTAATTACAATCTTAAAAAAGTCAAGAAATGTAGGCGGAGTGATTAAGATTATGTTTTGTTAATAATCATTAGTTAATTTTGATTATATTTTGTTATTTTTTTGCCAAATAAGGAAACGTGTCTAATAAATGGGACGGACCGAAAAGGAATACGTGTCTAATTCAATGGGACGGAGGGAGTATTTATTTTGATGTGGGTGGTTAAGCAATTCAATAAAGCATAACATAATAACTAAACAAGCATGATACACTAACTAATCAAGTATCATTAGCATTTTAGCACAAACAACTTTTTAATATAGGATCCACTCCATATATATATATATAAATTTATCATTTTTTCCTTTACAAATAGAATCGAATATTGATATATTTTCACAAATAAATCAAATTTCTTATTTTGCTTATATTACTTCTAATCATGTTTATAATATCTTTTACTTGTGTTTGTAAATTTATATTATATGTTTATACATTTTATAGATTTGTACAATTTGATAAGAGTTAATATAAATAATATGTATTAACAAAACAAAGTGAAAATAAAATATGATTTAGGTTATGTGAAAGTCATTGATGTGATTAAAAATTAAGTTAGATTATGAATTGTATATGTGGAGGGGAGATAAATAAATATTTTACTTAAAAATTGAGTTGTGTTGAACCGTTGATGTTGTGATAGTCGAAAGCATTAGTCAGAGGTCGTCACCCAACTGGTGCTGACTTCAGACAAAAAACAATTGGCAAAAGAAAAAGTTGGTTCAACGTGTTATACTTTCAAAATAATAATGGTAGATTGTCATAATTATGCATGTTGTTACAGAGATAATATAATCTAACAGGCGGTATGAATTGAACCAGTGGCGGATCCAGGAATTTTTCTCGAGGAGGGCTGGAATTCTTTTTTTTTTTTGCCTTTACCTTAACTTCAATCATTTTATATAATCTTTTTCCTTATTTTAATCCATTTTTTCTTTTATAAGAGGACGGCTATACCATAAAAAATTGGATCATGATACTAAAAAAATCGAATCATGATACTAAAAAACGAAAAAAAATTCGGGCTAGGGAGGGCTGGAGCCTCCCCTAGCCCCTACATAGATCCGCCTCTGAATTGAACTATCGCCACAGACCCAACTTCAAGTACTTTTGGATTAAATCTAATTTACACTAATAATGTTCTTATTAAAATAATATAACATTTGAATGATTCTGCAATTATAATACCTATTACTCACTCCGTCCCACTTTAATTGTCCACCTTTCTTTTTTTGTCTGTCCCATTTAATTGTCTAATTACTTAAAATGGAAAAATAATATCCACTCACTAATAAAATACTAATTTCCTCTATCTCTACTCGCATTGGTTATTGTGCCAAAAGCAAAGTGGACAATTGGGACTGAGGAAGTACAAAAGAAGAGTAATGATATGCTGCCCACCTTATGGTGATCTTTCGTGAGCTACAAGAATATAATATACCCTAATTGGGTGTATGAACCCTACGCGTTGAATCTATAAAATTAATTAAAATTATAATAAATTAAAATTATAAAAAATAAATGATTAAAAAAAAATTATTAAAAAAATATAAAAATATATGCTGTAGCTCACAGAAGCTCGTCATAAGGTGGGCAACATATCATTTCTTTACAAAAGAAAACAAGAAATAAATAAAGTTATACATATGGTCAAATTTGTTAAAAATTTAACTGACCTCAAACAAAAAAAAACATTTCAAATATGCAAAGCTTGAATTTCAGTCCTATTACTATTATTTACATAAATTGTTTAACCATTGGATCCGACCCAACCCGACCCGACCCGCTACGATATTGTACACCACAACTGTCGACGTTCTCAAAAAAATGGGAACTCCAACGAACACTTGTACATTGTGCTTCCGCCACTTGTACCTTCCTCTCAATCTATATCTTCCACCTATCTAGGAAACCAGACACGACTAAGCGTAGACTTCACTTCTACTCTCTCTCAACTGAAAACCCACCAATCACCAAGTCGCCGGCCGCCGCCATGTTCCGGGACGTGTCGGCGTGCAGCAGCTACAACTACGCCGACGCCCTCTACTGGGACACCCGCTACGTTCAAGAAGCTGAGTGCGGTTCCTTCGATTGGTACCAACGCTATTCAGCTCTCCGCCCCTTTATCCGGAAATATATCTCCCCGGCTTCTCGCGTGCTCATGGTTGGTTGTGGGAATGCCGGTAAATTTATTTGTTTATTTATTTTTGGGTATTCTTGAAGTTGGTTGTGGCCTGTGGGGTTGATCTTGTCTTCTTCGGCTTTATCCAATTTCTGGTGTCGTTTTTCAGATTGAATTGTATTTGTGTTGGAAAGATGTGGAATTGAGCTTCTTGATATGCGTGTTTGTTACGAAATAAGATACGATACTGATCTTGGATAATTCTCAATAAAATGACCTCACCATGATTTCGTTTTCATAGTTTGTATTTGTTGCGAAATAAGATACAGCCATAACTCAACAATGTTAAAGAAAGAACTTTTTTGGAACACCTCATGTGAATTATAATGGTTGGGGATGAATTGAACTATATTGGCTGTTATTGTAGTGTTCAACTCATAGAGTATTATGATTTTTTAGACTGCCTTCTTTCTGGTGATTGATTTTTTCAGCCCACATGTGCGAGTGTGACGGATATTTTTTCTCTTTAGCATCACTAAACATATATTGTCAAAACATTTGTAGTTATCTCGGAGGACATGGTTAATGATGGTTTTGAGGATATAATGAATATCGACATATCGTCTGTGGCTATTGAGATGATGAGAAAGAAGTATGAGAATGTTCCTCAACTTAAGTGTATCCTTACAAAACGAAACACTTGATTTGCTAATTATGCAGTGGCCAACAGGGCGTTGCATACACTTTGTGACAGGCAATGCAAAGGGCTTTGTTCGTTTGTTTAGCTATAATGTTTTGAGCTAGTTTTTGTTAGTAATATATGGAAAAAAATGAAAACGCGGACAAAGAGGTACAATATTATTATAAGAATACTTACAAAATGAATAATATATCAATAAAATGAAATGTATCCTTAGCCCTATCGAACCTTCCCAAGATTTGAAAAGTCGAGGCACGTGAAACACATGCTTTCCTTCCAACAGATCTGCCACCTCCGGTATGTTCTCGAGGTGTCAATTGATGTCTGTCTCTAAGGATACGACTAGCAAAGATAAAAGAAGCATACTTGATAAAAAGCTTTTGGCGAACTTGAGTTTGAGTCTTCCCCAATCACCAAGAACAAACTAAAAAAATAGAAAAAATTAGAGAGCTAGAGAACTAAAGAGAAGGAGAGATGTTGAGCAGTGTGTTTAAAACTGAGGAAAACCACATCAATGTATATAGGTCACAAGGGAGACCTTACACTTACCTAGCTTAAATGCCAACACAAATGCAAGAGACTAAAGGTATGATGACAAAACCAAAGGTCTTGAGAGATGGAAAATCACATTCAAGTCTTGAAACCAAAAGTTTCTCCATCAGTTTTGTATCAAATAATTGGTCCATCTTCAGAATCCATGTTTAAGTTTCATTTTCACCATTTTTTAGTGCGTGTGTGTGTGTGTGCCAGAAAAGCTGTCCTTTTCCTTAAAAAGGTGTCCAGACATGCAAATGGATGTTAGGGACATGAGTATCTTCCCGGATGATTCATTCGACAGTGTGATCGATAAAGGTAAGAGGATTTCATCTTAGCAGATGCATTTCAAAGTCTGTAGTTTTTGTTCATTTGCTGTCACTAACCATAATAATATTTTGCATGGCCTGTTGATCTGCATGATAGGGACCCTTGATTCGTTAATGGTGAGTTAGATATACATCCTTCTTTTCACTGTCTTCTTACTTGGCCTGCTAACTACTTTTTTCATCTATCTTTTTTATTTAGTGTGGTATTGATGCTCCAATAAGTGCTTCTCAAATGTTGGGTGAAGTTAGCAGGTTCTAGGTTTTTTAGATTTCCACGACATTCATTTGACTAAAACTCCATCTTTTCTTTGATTTCTGCTGGTTTTGATTGATTTGATGCTTGCCTTCCCTTTTCTGCCCCATGACATGCTTTCATTTTCTACTTGTAGGCTTCTAAAAGCTGGAGGAGTTTATATGTTGGTAAGTATGGTAATTATGTTTTATCCTGCCATTAGGCGTGAGCAAAACTAACCGCAAATTGAACAAAACTAAAGGTTTTGGGCGGCTTCAGTTCAGTCGAAAGTTTTCAAGGCAAACTATAGTTCGGTTCAATTTGAGAAGTTTTGGGTTCGATTTCAACAAAATTGACCGAAACATCCATTAAAATATTTAACTTTTATTTTATATTATTAAATATTGCTAAATTAGATTATATGTGAATTGTGGTTATGTATTAAATGTATATACTCCCTCTGTCCCGCTAGATTAGTCCATATTTCCATTTTTGTCTGTCCCGCCAGATTAGTCCTCTTTCCTAAAATGGAAAAAAAATTCTCACATCAATAAAATATTAATTCCACTACATTGACAAACATTGGTTATTGTGCCGAAATCAAAGTGGACTAATCTAATGGGACGGAGGGAGTATTACCTTTGAGTATAATTGTGAATTATGGTTGATATATTGTAAAATATTAAAATGTATTTATTTTCTAAATTGGGTAATTTACAACAAAAATAAAAACAGAGTATACCGACGTTTCGGTTCAGTTTGAACTTTGAACACATTTATTCGGTCGGTCGGTTTGGAATATAAATTTTTTTTGGTTGGTAGTTTGGACCATTCAGTTCGATTTCTGAAGGAACCAATTGTATGCTGACCCCTACTTGCCATGTTCTTGATATCAAGTTATCACTCAAGCTAAATTCTTTCTTTCTCTGGCTATTTTGCAGATAACATATGGTGATCCTACTGTCCGGATGCCCCATATAAACCGGTCAGTCTACAATTGGAAAATCGAACTGTATATCATACGTAAGTCTACTCATCCTACAGGTCACAATTCCCTTTAGTTTGAGTTTCATTTGTAATCTAAAGTTTTCAGCCCAGCAATGTTTTCTTTATTTTCTATCACCATATATCAAGCAATACATGTATTCATCTTTGGCCATTGTTAGATGCTGGTTGTAGAATGACACTGTTATGGATTGTTGTCTCTTCTGATAGTGTTGATATTAAAGTGCCATTGTTTGCAAAGAATCCTATAATATTGGTTGTTGAGCTCTCAGAGAACGATAAGCATGAATTCTACCTTTCTTATCGAAGTGTGTGCAGCGGGTTCCTAATCGAGGGTGAGCAAGATTCAAGCCGGCTCGTGCACTATTCGGGATCGACTTGAAAAAAAGCTCAAAATCGATTTAATATTGATTGAGACGATGTTGAGCTTTAGGATAGTCGACTCTATAGGCTTGCTAGCCTTATCGAGCTCGAGTCTAGCTTGGGTTCAAGCTAAGCTCGTGAATCTTATTCCAAAACTTATTTTACTTATCTATAAATAATTTAAGTTTTTTTTATTAAAATTAAAAATCGAGTTCCTACACTTCCTAGGTCTATGTCTATGAATTTATCTATCAATTCCATTAACCTTATTCTTAGCCTTGAGGTTCCACCCTTGACTGTGCTCAAGTCTTGAATATCATGCTCGACTAAACTTAGCTCGTGATCACACCTATTCGTGATGATGATGATGAATATTGTTTATTGTATTTGCAGCTAGACCTGGATTTGAGAGGCCTGATGGAGCCACTGCATTGAGGTCACACTTGGAGCCTGTGCCTCTTACAGACAAAGGCTTAATCCACCCAGATTATGTGATGGAAGATCCAGATTCTCATTTCATTTATGTCTGTAAAAAGCAGGATGAACTTGAATCAACTCATCTCTGCCTCAAATCTGATGATCCAATGCAGAGATAATGGTAAGAAGCGATGTTCTTGTTTTTGAATGAAGAAGCCATTGATTTCTATGTAATGGCAGTTCAGCTAGGGTAGGCGGGAAGAGGGCGGTGTTCGTTCAAACTCCGACCGCCGGAGAGGGGATGCTTGCTGGTCGGAAGTTGGAATCTCAGATTACACTGTACAAAGTTTGTGTGATATTCCCTCCTCCAGTCTATCTATATCTGTATCTGGTTGTGAATAGGGGCCATAGTTTTAAAATTTTAACTCTCCATATAGCATTTCCATTCATACATGATTAGGAATGACAATTTTTGACACTCGATATCAATTTGTACGATAATAATAAATTGACTTGATTTAAAGCACACGAGAATTTTGTTGATCGAATGAGATATTAATTTATAGATTTAAAAAAATATTTAATTTTATTTTCTAGTTTTCAAATTTGAACTTCAGTATTTATATTAATACGATTTTATTTAATTTTACTGTTGTTATCAGTTAATTATTTTTTATTGTGTCTTAACACATCAGATTTTTATCATGTTTTATTGAATCTGATTTTCATGGTGTTATATAATTAGGAATGTCAATTTAGTTTCAAATTTATAAGATCACTTGAATAACCCAAAAACCTTGAGTTTTTAAAAGGAAATTCAAATTTCCTTTTTATAAAAAATAATAAAATTATTACTATTATTTGTAAAATGGCTATTAATTATTTTATACTATATATATATATATATATATTTTAGAATTTGGTGATTTGTTTGAATGATTTTTATGCACACACCTGATATATATGGACATATTTTAGCTACTAAATTTCTAAAATTATCTTTGAAATGTAAGAATATATAATGCATTATTTCAAAAAGGACAAATTATAGATACAATCCTCAAACTACAGCAGATAAGGAAACAAAAATTTAAATTTAGCATAAATTAGGTAAAAAATGCAAAACCTAAAACCCCCAAAATGTGGTGTGCAATTTTACCAAAAAAGGCACCTTTTCTCTCTCTCTCTCTCTCTCTCTCTCTCTACAGCGACAGCGTGCAGGTTAGAATTCTTGAAGACATTACCAAATCTAGACAGATTTCGACGATTTCCCTGTATGCATACAACTGTAGAAAGCAATTCTTGTACATATATGTATGAATACCAAGACCTGAAAAGTGGAAAGTGGGACCCGCATCGATGTCCAATAAAAGCAAAGTCCGAGCTTAATGTGGCAAGATGGTGGAGAGAGAGAGTCATGTTAATGCATAGGAGAGTAGACCATGCAAAAGCTTGCCGTTTCAGTGCCATTTGTGGGAATATAAATACCCTCTTCCAACGCCTCTCTGTCTTCCTCACCCCCCCTCTCTCTCTCATCTCCTTATTTGGCAACTCTCTCTCGGTTCCTTTTCGCCCTTCTTTATTTCTTCTTATTGAAAAAAGGGAGATAAGTTGCTCCTTTGGGGGTTGCTGTTTGAGGATTCTTGGTGGGTTTTCGGAGAGGTTAAATGGGTCGGGGCAAGATTGAGATAAAGAAGATCGAGAATGTCAATAGCAGGCAGGTTACCTTCTCCAAGAGGCGAGCAGGGCTGTTCAAGAAGGCTAATGAACTGGCGGTTTTGTGTGAGGCTGAAGTTGCTGTTATTATTTTTTCGAATACTGGAAAACTGTTTGAATTCGCTAATTCCAGGTCTGCATGCCGTTCATCTGTTTTTCTTTTGCAAGATTGATTTCTGGGCTTTGATTTTGCTCTGTTTTTGGAGTTCTTTCTTGTGGTTGCATGTGTCTGTTTCATATTTTACTGCCTTTTTTGTTTTTTAGTTTGGTGCAGATGAACTAAATAAGTTCGAATGTTTTTTTTCTTTTTCATTTTGTCTTGATTTTGTAGTTCTGTAATCTGCATGTTGCTTATTCCTGTGATAAACTTGGTTACTCTCTTTTGGGAGGGAATCAAGATTGCCCTTTCCAACCTTTGCCAATTAATTGAATCATTTTCCGTTCATTTACTGTTTGATTAATTCTTAGGTTGTTCAGATCCTGACAGTTTCAATCCAATCTCATCGTATGTTTCCCTTTGTACAATAGTTAAAATCTCTGCTCCAATTTGCACTTGAAACCAAGTTATATTAGATATCCTTAGCTTTTCTTGTTTGACTCCGCAGAATAGTTTTTTATGCTCTCAACCCTCAATACTTCCCAATTTTCTTACTTTATTTCATTTGTGTTTCTCGAGGTTGTAGGAAGATTCAGGGAATATTATGTGGCATATAGTTTTTTTTGCATCTTGTAAATTATCAAAGGTTGAATGTGTTAAGGCAATGCAGCCAGGGATGGAGCATTACACAACCAGATTCATGCTATCTTAAGCATGAAAGAAATATGTATATGTATGTTATCCTGCTGTATTTCTTGAATTGCTCGGGTTAGCGGTGGCTTTGTTAGACAGACATTGCTGAATAGGGCCTTTTGATGAGAGATATGAACAAGAAACTTCCAGAAAACTCGTGTTTTTACTTCGTACCATCCGGAGGTCTTATAGATTTGAATCTGGATTGATAAGAACAAAAACCCTACCCACAGCTACAGCCTTGGTTTTAGAAACAGTTAAATCTTAGGGTTGGTTTTGTCCTTAAACCTTTTTGTTGGGGGTGTTCTTGGGGGTGGGGGTTAGTGTAGTAAACTTGTAGATCATTTTCTTAGTGTTAGATTGTGAACTAGTAGCTTGAAAGAGGGCCACTGACTTTAAATTTTTGTGATGTGTGACTGGATTTCTCTTCCAAGAAGATATCTAGTGATTGCCTACCTGTATGACTATTCTTATTGCGATCCATATTGTTTGCGATTCTAATGCATGGATGAAAAGTTCGGAAGGAAAGTGACAGAAAAAGCAAAATAATTCTCTGTGGTAGTGTTTTCAAGGTCTACTGGAGGTCACCTTTGCTCCAAAGTACTTGAAAAAGTTGATTGTAACTCTCTTCTCAAGTTCTCATTGACCCGGGCACTCGTATCACTCTGAGAATGATAAGATCTTTTTTTTGATGTGGATATGGTCAAACATTGTTTTCCCAGTTACTATTTCTTGTTATCCATTTCATTTCTTTGTTTGTTTTTATTTTCCTCCTACATCATAATTCTGTCAACTTTTTTACCCATTCTTGATTTTATAGGCAGCTACATTTTTTAGCAGGTCTTCCTGTGTATATAGATATTCTCCATGCCCAACTTGTTTAATTGATTGGCCTCATTTCGGAGATTTCGAAAGTGTCTTGACCATACCATTGTCTGCATTATTCTGACAAGATCTTCTTAATTTACTTTTCGCAGCATGAAGAAAATACTTTCGAGATACAAGAAATGCGTAGAAACTGCAAAGGGTATTGCAGGGGAACCCGAGCCTGAGGTATGCTACTTCACACTACGAGATTCTGATATCTTATTTCTTGGTTGTGCTCTTTCCGTACCCATTCAGATCTCTCACCATATAAGTTCTATGTAATCATGTTAAGCCCTTATGGTTGATAACCGGAAAATCTTATGCACACCAAAAGGTTGTTGAAGATACGCAGTTGTGTTATTCAAAGCGAACACATATTCAGGGTTGTCTATCTAAAAGAGTGCACTCTTTACCTCACTTCATCAACTCAAATTTGTTGACAAATGTGCATCTTTGTTGATGTGGCCTGTTCTTGGTCGGTTCGTGTGGTTTGATTTTATTATCTTTATGTTCTAATCAGAAGCCACCACAACCCACGGAGACGGATGCCCTCAAAGAAGAGATAGAAAAGCTAAAATTAAAGCAGCTGTATGGTTTCTTTTAGCATACTTCAACATGATTTTACAGCAAATCCGTATTATCCCTTCTTGATGATCGATAGTTGGATGTTTTAGGCGATTGCTTGGTAAAGATCTCACCGGCATGAGCTCCCAAGAGCTGCATTTACTTGAACGACAACTAAACGAAGGGCTGATATGCATAAAGGAGAGAAAGGTATGTCGTTTCAAATATTCAATCTAATCAGTTCTTCTAAATAAAATTTTTACATCACATTCTGAGATGTAGTTGGCTCTAATTATATTGCAGGAGCAGTTATTGCTGCAAGAACTGGCTCAATGTCGAATGCAGGAACAACGGGCTGTGCTGGAAAACGAGACGCTACGTAGACAGGTTAACGAAGTCTCATTCTTCAGCTACGTAGATGCTTCGTTTGCATTTGCATTTCTACTCGTTCCTGAAAATAACGTGATGGTTTGACATCAAATGTAGGTCGAAGAGCTACGAGCTTTTTTCCCACCTACCAGGTCTTCAACTCCTTTTTGTATTGACCACCATTCATCCGTGAAAAAGGCGGCAAAGGAGGGTTCCGGCAGCCCTGATACAGCATGCAATGGTGGGCTTGCAGATGAAGATTCCGACACCACCCTGCAGTTGGAGTTGGGGTATTGTACCTTCTCTTAAATCCTCATTCTGGTTTATCATTTATACATGGTTGCAAAACTCATTAGACGAAAGTCGGGAGCTCGGGTAGGGCCTAGCACCTAAGTGGTTTCTAGATGGTAATTAATAGTTAAACTACTCCCTTCGTTCCACTTATATGATCCACATTACTATTTTAATCCACATTACTATTTTAGGGTGTTCCAATTATATGGTCCAATTTTGATATTTGGTATTGATTTTTTCAAGTAATTTACAAATGTACCCTTGGATAATCTTGGAAAATGAGAATATTAACTGTAATATAATGAAAAGAAAGGTTAATTAATACTTTTAAATAGGGGTAATCTTGAAAATTTTGTTTTAATATATTATTTTCTTAAATACTTTTTCACAAATGTGCTAGATTAAACAGGATCATATAATCGGATCCGAGGGAGTTACTTTTAATATTTTAAATATATTAATATTAATGAATCTTCTTTGATTTCTAAACTTCTACAACTTCTATTGTCCTAGGCTCCCATACGGGAACAGCCGGAAACGAAAGACACCGGACGGTGAAACTCATTCGAGCACCTCGGAGACTCAATTCCGCCACCTCCGGTGATCCTGCGGCCGCCTCGGCTAAACAAACAAGAGAAGAAATTGAGGCATGTAATCCCATTTCACCTTGTATACTACTACCTTAGCAACTGAGATAGGAATGCAGTCTTTATTTTTATTTTTTTCATTTGTGTTTGTATCTGTGTCTGAACCTGGTGCCAGAGGGAGACAGTTAGTCCAACCAATCGGCATCGGCCTCGGCCTCGAGCTGCGTGCCCTGTAACTGTGCATGCATGCAATGTGTGTGTGCAGCAATAACATTGTTTGGATTGGTTTTCATAGCATCTGCCATGCCCCATCTGCAACCTTCATCTGATATTGCATTGAAAAATATACTCTCTCTCCCTCCCTCTTTGATTCAACTGTTTTATTCATCATAATATACAGTTATACGATCTGTATCACATTGCCCAGCAACTCACTTAAAACTGATACAATAATTTGAGAGAGAAATTTTGAAATAGCCATTGTTGCTTATACATATATCAATTTTAGTCACTTTTATCACTTTATCTCAACCACTTTTTTCCACTTCATCTAAAAAATAGCTAAAAAGTATGTGTCGTTAATTTATATTTAATATCATTTTATTTATTAAAATAATATAAATAATAAAAAAGTATTAAATATGAGAGAGAATGTGAGTGTGTGTGAGATAATATGTTCAGTGTGAGAGAGAGTGTGTGAGTGCAAGTGCATCGAGTTGGCAATTTGAGTGCGACCCAGGTTTAATTTTTTTTAAAAAAAAATTATAAAAATTATGGTAAACTTTGGGTGCGACCCAAGTTTAATTTTTTATAAAAAAAAATTATAAAAATAATGGTAAACTTGGGAGTAATCTGGAGCAGTCGTGCACCCGAATGCGACCTAAGTCTATTTTTTTTAATATATATATATATATATATATATATATAGATATAGTAGCGTTCAAATCTGAACCATATATATATATATATATATATAAATCAACTTGGGGGCGACCTGGGAGTGATTGAGTGTGATTCGGGAGTGACCAAGGTCTAACAAAATTTTTAAAAAAATATAAAAATAAAAATCATTCCAAATAATTTGTTTGATCAAATTTTAGTTTTTTTATTTTCATTTATTCATATTAATGCACATTTCTCTATTAAATTTGATAAAAAACTAAATTTAACTAACAGATTTGACATAAATATAAAAATCTTTCTTTCAAATCAAATTTAAACTGATTTCTATGCATAAAATTGTAGTTTTTGTTATATTTGAGATGTATTTATAATAGTAGCAAAATTCATGATGTTCTATTTGGTCATTTTAAACCATTAAAACATAATTTGATATGAATTTGAACGAATATTTTTATCATTCAAGTGTATTGGTGAAAGTGTTTGTCAATAAGAGATCATGGGTTTAAAATTTTCAAGGGTATTTGAGTTTATGAGTTTAACAAATGTGTTTTTTTGTTTTAAAAAAATGGAATTTCGAAGGACAATGATGATCAGATCTGGACTGAATTGGATAATTTGTTGATGAATTATATTTTATTTTATTTCCTTCACTTAATACTCATAAAATTTGACTTTTATTGTTTTTATTATATAATTTATTTCATTCAATGACAAATGTTTTATTAAGTTTTTATTGAATCGTATGTTTATCTTGTTTGAGTCATTATTATAGGTGTTTATATTTAAAAAAAACGAATTGAATCCAAATAATGTTTTTTAATGGATTAGAGAATTACTGATAAATTAATGTGATAAGAAATTCGATATGTATGAATTACTAACTCTAAATATAAGGGATGTATTATTAAGGTGACATGTTTAGAAATTTAAAACCAGTGTATTTATGAGTAAAAAAATGCAAAAACAAATATAAGTTCATGTTTAAAGTTTAGCAATTGAGGTTATGAACTTAACAAAAAAAAAAAAAAAAGACTATACAACATTCTAAAAAAAATATAGTGTGAATTGGCTCACCTAACTTAATATTAAAAACCTAAAACATATACAAATTCTTAAACATTGATTAGTTAATTAAAATGTAAAATCTATTCTCATTGAATAAATTAAAAAGATTTATCACCGCATCACATTCCATATATAGGAGAGGAAATATTTAAAAATAGTCATTTACATTATCTAAAAATCCTAAATGACCATTATTATGTAGATCTTTAAAAAATATCCAATATAGTGTTATTTTCCACAAATATCCTTACTATTAATCTAATATTTGCAACTTTTTGAATTTTACCAAGCATTGTTACAATTATCATCTCATTATTACTTGAATTAGTATTTTTACTTTTGAATTTATTTATATAATAAATAGAATAATAAAATTTTGGAATTAAATTTATAAAAATAGAATAATAAGCTTTACAATTGGAGATTAAATTCTTTTAAATCGCAAACTCAGTCTCATTTGCGATTTATTAAAATTACGATTTATAAAGAACTTGAGATTCCATTTGTGGGTGTAAATAAATTTGAGAATTCATTTGCAAAATTGCAGTTATAAAAAATACATTTAAAATTATTTTTCTTAATTTAATTGAAATATTTATCTTGCCGTTTGATATTAAATATTTGTTACCTCGTTTGTGATTTTTTTCTTTAAAAACATTTTTTTAAAATTTCGTATTTCATATGTAACAATAATTTTATAAACAAATCCTGTGAACTGTTTGCATAATCATAATAAATAATCATTTAGCACTTATTTTAATAATAAAAAAAAAAACCTAAATACATAATCATAAAATTGGATAAAACCATCATAAATTTAAAAAATACCAAATACAAATCAAAAAAAAAAAAAAAAACATGTGTCGATCTAAGTATATGATTTTAATTCTAAAAGAACCAAAATATTTAGGAAAAATGATAGAATATGCATTTTATTTGACTAATTCATGATTTGTAATAACATGTCTAAAAAATAAGGGTTCTTGTGTACATAAAAGTAACTATTTAAGGTTTCCACTCTATAGAATGTACTTCCTCTTTCTATTTTATTAATCCTAATTCTTTTTTATGTTTCATTAATTAATTTATTATAAAAAATTAAAAATTAATTCACACTCATTAATAAATTACTATTTTTTCTTAAATCTATCTTATTGATTATTGAGCGAGTAATTATAAATGCAGCGATAAAATTTCTCAGCGTCTTTATTTAAAATTAATAAAATTACTTTTTAATATTACTACTTTATCCTCACATACTGCAATTTATTATTTTTTTATAAGGAAATGAAGATTTTTGTGAATTTTCTTTACCTCGTGCTATTTTTAGAAATGTGACAATTAAATTGGGACGCTCGATTTGATAAGTGGTATAATTCAAGTGGGACGGATAAGAGCTATAAAGATAAAACAATAATAATAAAAAATATACCCTGATAAGAAATTGACGGTTATGCAATTGGCAATCGCCTAAACAGAAGCGTGCTTATTTTATTTAAAGGCGGCGGAGAAATGGAGAAATTTCGAAGAAGTCGCGTTTATAATTTTATATTTTAGGAAGGATGAAGAATGATACCGTTGCGGAACTGTACGTATGGTTTTCACATGCCATGGTTGACTTCTCATTCAAATTACAATTCTGCCCCCATCTTCATCTCTCATCCATGTACATAAACCAGAGAGAATCGATCTCAAAAATTAAGTACTCTCTCTGTCCCAATTTATTAGTCTCACTTACCTTTTTTATTTGTCCCACTTATTATTAGTCCCCTTTCTTAAAATGACAAACTTTTTCACACTCATCAATAAAATATTAATTCCACTACACTCACAAATTGATTATTGTGCCATTTTGGTTTGGGACTAATAATTAGGGACGGAGGGAGTATATTCGTAACATAAATTACTTTTTGAAAACTTGGAACATAAAGATTGCTTAAAATTGGATCGAATACGGTTTAATTATGCTATGATCAGGTTGGACCTTTTCTGAAGATATTTGAGTATGTGAGCGGCAGATCCAGAAATTTTGATAGGAGAATTATATTATAAAATTGAGTTCAACTGAAAAATTATTTTGAATCTTTATTTTCAGACCCCTCTTACCATATTTTGCATCATCTTCAGCCTTTTTTTATGCGTAACATGTTAGAAAAGGGGATTAACTCATAAAAAATCGAATCACTTTATCATAAAACTGAAAAAAAAAAAAAAAAAAACCCGAATAGGGGAGTTGGAGCCTTCCCTAACTTACACATAGATTTACCTGTGTATGTGAGTTTAAACTATTATAAAAAAAAGAAAAAAAAAACATTTACCTAATAACTTATGAAATCTGACAATATAAAACTTGAAATTCAAAAAAAAAAAATTGAAAATCACACAATCGAACAACTTTTGGTGTTTTTTTATCGATAAAAACTGAAATATAAAAAAAACGAAGTAATTATCTAACTTTAGTTTTTTATTATGTTTTGGGATGCTGGACTAATGATGCCTTTTACGGTTATTTATTTTCTTTATTTTATACATAGATCTTTATTATTAGTTCAATTTTTAAAAATGTGATATTATGCATAATGATCATTATTTTTTAAAATTTGGTAAAAACCAAAACTAGTATTTCTTTATTTCAATTCGGGTCTGTATACATCCCAAAAATTTTAAAATCTCAATTAAGTGATTATTATTGTTGAAAATCAAACTTAAAGAATAACTAAATATTTAAGTCTACTAAACACGGTAGAGAAATCTCTAATCATACACACTGGCGGATCCGAGTGGGGGCATTTAGTTATAGGATTATTCGATTTTTTATGCGATAATCCTCTTCGTGAAGAAGAAAAAAAAAGGATTAAAAATAAATGGGCAAATGATATTTTGGGAGTCAAAACGAGGAGCAACGGAAAAAAAAAAATCATTTTACTCAATTTTATATTTTTTTTATTACCTAAAATTTAACTGAGTACATCTACGAATTTTTTTTGGATCCGCTATATAAAAAAACATAATGATCCTTACCATAGTAACATGCAAGGCTATAATGCGTGACATGTGGGTGCATATGTCCAATCATCAAATTCAACACTCAAAAAATATGAAATTCAGCATACCCTCATGTTATACCATGTTCCTAATCAAACACCAAATCTTCCCAATCATGCTCAATATTATTAATTATTATACAAATAAAAAATATTATCTAAAAAGAAGGGGAAAAAAAAAATTAGAATTCCCAGAATGACCATGCTGCCCCTGGAGTTAGCTGATTTCCAACAATTTCCCATGATTGTGTTTTGTGTAGACAATGAGTATTTTAATCTCTCTCCATCTATTAAATACTATTCCACATCCAAAACTTCTCAATCAAAACTTCTGAAAAATGTTCAATATTATTAATTTTTATAAAAATAAAAATATAAACTAAAAAAGAAAAAAATATATAATTAGAATGACCGGTTTACCCCTCGAATGCCAATGATCTCCAACAATTTCCCTTGGTTGTTTAGATAAGAGTGATTCTCATGTGAGACATATATTTTTGTGAGACAATACAACGTATTTCTATTGGAATGAGTTGATTTGGGCCGGAATGAAAACATTTCAATCGGAAAATGAGAGCATTTCCATAAAAAGATTTTGCATTTCAACAATCAAACTATGCACAAATATACATTCTGATCGAAATGCAACATGCCTCACCATTTTCGACTAAAATATCATCTTGCACAAACTTTTGCATTTGTCTTCCCTAATATTTTCAATATTAGTAATTATTACACAAATAAAAGATTATCTAAAAAGGAAAAATATATATATAATTACGGAATGACCATTTTACCCCCGGAATTCGGTGATCTCCAACAATTTCCCATGACTATTTAAAAATCCCTCCCTCTCTCTCTTCTTTCTCAACTGAAAACACACACGATGCCTCTCAAAACCTCTCTCCTTCTGCTCTCCATTCTACTGGTTCAATCATGGCTTGCCCCACAAATCATGGCGAAGAAGCAGGTCGAAGCTCTCGCAGAAATATTCAGACAGAAGTTGAAGAACAGTGCCAACATCGACAGAAGCCACTTCGATGCGAGCCGTCATTCCCTCAGGGTCAAGATTCATAACCAGAGAGGGATGAGAGTGAGAGACAGGATAGAGAGACTGCCCGGGCAGCCACCGGTTCAGTTCAACCAGTACGGCGGCTACGTCACCGTGAACCGGGCTGCCGGTCGAGCATTCTACTATTACTTCGCTGAGGCTCACCATTCTCATCACAAGTCGCTGCCTCTCCTTCTCTGGCTCAATGGAGGTCACCTCTCTCTCTCTCCCCCCTCTCTCTCTCTTCCTTTACTTTCCCATTATCATCAGTTAGTTCCAGACTTCCAGTAAATCCCTTTTTTTTTTTTTTTTTTTTTTTTTTTTTAATAATAATAATTAATACCATATTTGCTTCTAGAAAAGAGAAAGATGTTTTAAACTTTCAATCCTTAAAAAGGTTTAATTTAAGGTTAAATCCTTACAAATTATGTCGTCTTTTCAAAAAATAATATAAATTATTTATATCTTTATTTAAATATCTAAACTATGCAAATTATGTAAATTTAGGACACAATTTATTTCTTGGGCACTAAAATGCGTCAATTTTTCATGTATGATCAGTTAATTACACATTTACATGTATTTACTTAGTCCTATAGAAATTGATGTCTAGTCGTTATTATGATATTAAAAATAAAAAGTATCCTAAATTTGCGATTATATTATAAAGTATGCATATTTTTCTAATATTACATAAATGATTCGTATTTTTATAT
Organism: Plectranthus barbatus; assembly: GCA_026898455.1. Lineage (NCBI taxonomy): Eukaryota > Viridiplantae > Streptophyta > Magnoliopsida > Lamiales > Lamiaceae > Plectranthus > Plectranthus barbatus. The sequence goes on from JAPKLW010000139.1 coordinate 704,867, forward strand.
AAATCTCTAGACCATCTATCTTAAAACTATGCAAATTTAGGACAATTTATTTTTCGGCCACTGAAATACTAACTAAACACGGTCTATTTATTTCTCACATAGTAGTTGATAATTAAGAACATGTATGTATTTTTCCTAATGATATAAAAATCGACATATCGAATGAGCATTTTGAGTATTTAAATAAGTTTATTAATTTTGAAAAAAATGCACATAATTTATAATATAATTATATATCTGGCAAAAGTTTAACTACTTTATTGACTCTTCTAAATTGCTCCTGATCGAGACAGGCTGCTTAGCCGTTGCAGAACTAATCATTTTTAGACTAATCATTCATACTTTTAAATTAATAATTAAATTATCTTCGAATCCTAAATTAATAAGATTAATCTGAAATTATTGAATAATGAACAGGGCCGGGCTGCTCATCTCTAGCCTACGGAGCTATGCAAGAACTAGGCCCGTTTCGAGTTCACAGCGACGGCAAAACTCTCTACAACAATCCATTCTCATGGAATTATGGTTAGTTCCTTGTAAATCAGTTTTCAGTTTTATTAATTAAAAACTTAGAATTGGTTTTCTGATGATTGTTGTGGATACATGTATGCAGCTGCAAATGTGTTGTTTCTGGAGTCTCCCGCCGGCGTCGGCTTCTCCTACTCGAACACGACGGCGGATTTCGTGAGCGGCGGGGATGCGAGGACGGCGGCCGATAACTACGCGTTCTTGGTGAACTGGTTGGAGAGGTTTCCGGAGTATAAAAAGAGGGAGTTTTACATTTCCGGCGAGAGTTACGCCGGCCATTATGTGCCTCAGTTGGCTCACACCATTCTCTATCACAACAAGAAAGCTGGCAAGACTATTGTCAATCTCAAAGGAATCATTGTAAGTCATTTCTATGAAATAAAATACGAGATTGAAATATAACAGGGAATATTAATTTTGAATAGGGGCGGCACTATATAGGGGTTGATGGGTCGGCCCCTTCACCCCACCATTTTTTAATTATTATTATTATTTTTTTACTAAGGTTAAATAAATATTTGATTTTTATTTTTGTGAAGATTATTTAATTTATAGCTCGATATAATTTAGCGAATAAGATTATTTTTTATTTTTTTCATGTCACCAAGGCAACACAATTGGATTTTTTTACTTATGGGGTATTAATTTTGGATTGTTGTAATTTACATTTTATTGCTAAGATTGTTGGTATTTTTTGTTTGAAGTTTTGTGTTAGAGCTACATGAATTATTATCATTCCAACTACATCGATTTCAAATCTATGTTTTTTTTAAAAAAAAATTCTATTAAATTATTAGTCAAGTTAATAACGTATAATTTTGTGCATACATGATCATTTTGGGTTTATTCTTGATTCAGATAATTTAAATATTTAATTTTGTATTTTCTTAATTTGGATGGATTGGTTTGTTTTAATTAAAATATTTAGTCATTATTCAAGAATTGAATGATTTATTTCCTATGTCAAGTGTTACAAAATTCTAATTCGAAAAAAAAAATAGGAGTAGTTATTATACTTTCAATATAATTTTTGAATACTACATTGAAAAATGGTGAATTTAGTTGAGCCCCAACTACTCTCAAACTCTGCATTCGCCACTGACTTAGAAATAAACCATCGGAACTTCGCAGATGGGAAACGCGGTTATCAACGACGAGACGGACACGGCGGGGATGTACGAGTATTTCCAAAGCCACGCTCTGGTGTCGGATGAAGTAACGGATGAAATAATGAAACACTGCGACTTCTCCCCCGGCGCCACCAACCAGACCGATGAATGCAGCGCAGCGTCGGAAGCAGCCGATGAAAACGTCGGTTCCATCGATATTTACAACATCTACGCCCCCCTCTGCTGGAATTCCAACATCACCCAAACGCCCAACAAGGCTTCGGTAAGAACAACGCATGCTTGTATATATGTGTATCGTGTTTGCAAAACTTGCTAGATGACTTTAGTGTTGAAGATTAGATGGTAATTAATTGATAAACTAATTTTTTGGGTGCATGCAGGTTTTGCATATGGATCCGTGCAGTGATTATTATGTGTATGCATATTTGAATAGGCCTGAGGTTCAGAAGGCTCTTCACGCCAATGTTACCAACATGCCTTATGATTGGGAGCCATGCAGGTTCATCTTTACAATTTTTATCCCTTAAATACTAGGTATCTAAGCAGGGCCGAATGTAGAGCTCGAGTATTATGGGGGCTCGACCTTAATTTCATGGGATTCATATTATATAACTTTTTTTTTTTTCAAAAAATACATATACATAAAAAATAATTTTAAAATGCTACGGGGACGGCCGACCCCGTAAGACTCTACATGGCGCCGCCCCTGTATCTAAGTCCAATTTATGAACTCAGAGTTTGAGGGTAGTGAGGCTCTTGAACGGGCCTAAACTCATGCTTAAAACGATATCCTTTTGAACCTAGATGGGACTTTGAGTCAAATCCGATTCGAGGAGTCTTCACATAGTAGTAGTTTATGCCCGAATTGATGAGTTGAAACTATGGTTATAAAACTTGCTAGGTATAGCTCTTAGTCGAGCACTTGGACATAACCTAGCACGCATTTATATAAAAATTAATTGATATAAACCATAACTATAAAATTTGCTAAGTACTATTTGTGTGTTCGAATAGGGCCTTGCGCTTAAGTGAGGCGATGATATCTAAATAATATTTAATTGGTAAATTATTTTTTTATTTTTAAAGTTTCAAATATATAAATATTAGTAAATAATATAATATTTAATTATTCCTTAAAAATATATTGGCATTTAGGCCAAGTAAGTGACACCTAGTTCTTCTAAACGGTGCCCTAACTACCAACTTTAACATGGTGCTTAGCTCGTTAGTGCATCTAAAGATACATATATGATTTTCAGTTCGAACAATCGGATTTCTGGGAGAAGAATTTGAACCTAGTTTTGTATTAAAAATTGCAGTGGAGTTATTAGGCATTGGCAAGATAGCCCATCCACCATACTCCCTCTTCTCCAAGAATTAATGGCAAATCGCCTTCGAGTTTGGATATTCAGGTACACACATACTCTTTCTCGAGTTATATTAAAACTATAACAACATCATCATTTCTCGATTCACAAAAAGGATAATTTAATAAAATAAAATAAAATACATACAGTGGGGACACTGATGGGAGAGTGCCAGTTACCTCAACGAAGAATTCCATCAAGAAGCTGAAACTTCCCATCAAAACTCAATGGCACCCTTGGTACCTTAGTGGAGAGGTAACTACTCTATTTTATCTCGTGATAATGGGCTCCGCTAGTAACTATTCTTCGATATTTACGGTGGTAAATAATGCAGGTTGGTGGGTATACACAAGTGTATGATGGGAATTTAACGTTTGCTACAGTGAGAGGGGCAGGGCATCAAGTGCCTAGTTACCAACCAGCTAGGGCTCTCTCTTTAATCATGCATTTTCTTGCTGGGACAGACCTCCCCAACTCTTCAAGATATTAATTCATTTTCATAATTACCACTGTTGGTAATGATTATTAATTTTTTTGTCAAATGAAATATTCATTTTGTTAGATTGGTTGCACTTGTGTTCATATTACAAAAATGTATTTATAGAAGTTTTATATATTTTTTTTAGTGAATTCAATTGAATTATCGATGGTGAAATGATTATTATTGATTTAGAGACATTAATTAATCTGTTTTTAATATTTTTAATTTTCAAATCTCCTACCAAATTATTTTTTATTTTCAAGATTATTTAAAGGTGCATTTATAAAAAAAATGATAATAGTAAATATTAGAATTGGACAATGATGCTATAAATAATAGTAATAATTTGAACCGAGAGAATAATAAATAATGAACTTTTTTATTAATATTTCTAAATTTATATATTATGACTGGTAAATATTTTCTACATTCTATTCATACCAACAATTTCAATTTTTACAAAAATATTACTTCTTCCGTCCCTGTCAAATTGTCCACATTTGACCGGGCACAGTAACCAATGCATGTGAGTGATAGTGGGTGGTAGTGGGATGAATATTTTATTAATGAGTGTGAAAAATTTATTATTTTAGGAAAGTTGACTAATGTTGTGGGACAGACGAAAAAAAAATGTGGACAATTTACTCGGGACGGAGGAAGTATTTTGAGCACATTGATACACATATTCTTGTATTGATTTTACAATTCATTTAAAATCAGTTATTTTATTATTCCTCGAAAGAAAAATAATAATTTCCTCCTCTTCTATTTTTCCAAAACAAAAAAAAATATAAAAATCAAGAAAGACTGCAATTTCCTTCAATATTTTTATACAATTTTTCTAATAAAAAAAAAGCCGCAAGTCCAGCGCGCCTCGAGCGAGTTCTTGGCCACTTCCCCCAAATCAAGAGCTAGCCCTAATCGCATTCCCCCACCAAACCCTAACAATGGTGTGCATCAGGAAAGCGACGGTGGATGATCTGCTGGCGATGCAGGCCTGCAATCTCTTCTGCCTGCCGGAGAATTATCAGATGAAGTACTACTTCTACCACATCCTCTCGTGGCCGCAGCTCCTATACGTCGCCGAGGACTACAACGGGAAGATTGTCGGCTACGTTTTGGCTAAGATGGAAGAGGAGACCACCGAGTGCCACGGCCACATCACCTCCCTCGCCGTCCTCAGAACTCATCGGAAACTCGGCCTTGCCACCAAGCTCATGACTGCCGCTCAGAACGCCATGGAACAGGTCCGCTTCTTCGTTGCTGATGCATAGTTATGTAATAATTTTATTTGCGAAATTACTGCTTATTGAATTGGTATGCATACGTAGCCTGAAGGTTAATTTACTGTCTATTGTGACTTGTCTGGTAGCAATCTTTGGGAACATTGGGTTCAATTTGCGTGTTTTGTTTAATTATAATGCGAAAAGGTTTTATTTTTTGACAATCTCGTTATCTGTGTGAACTCAACTCTTCAACTTGATTTTTTCCTTGAACTGCAGTTCTTTTTTCTTTCTTTGATTATCAGAGAAGTAATGGTGGCAATTATCTTTGCTTAGTTGAATAATTATACTTTGCTAGTTGGTTATTCTTTATGTGCCACCTTCGATTCTACTTTAGGTTGTTTGGTTTATCCATCCTTGTGTTATGATGATTTGTTCCAATTTACCAAAAGCTTGCTCCACTCTGCGAATTCATAAGCTTCTGCATATCCGTTTTGGGGTTTGTGTTCTAATGTTAAAAGTTAAAACATATGTTACTCTCATCCTAAGTAAATTCAGCGAACAATCATTTTAGTGTAATATTTTACTGCAAGAACTAGTAGATGTTAATGAATCGATGGATATATCTTTTATATAAACTATGATATGTATCATGGGATATAATCATGTAACATCATGGTGTAGATAAGGGCACAATGTGCTGCTAGGTCAGCAAGCTTGGCTTTTTTAATTTCCTCAACTTTTTCCCATAATTTGTTGTTTATTTGCATTGACCAAGGGAAATCTTCAAATTTTGGACTGTTGTGTTGCTTTCTTTCTTTCTTTTTTTTTTTTAATAAATTGGGATACATAATTTAAATGGGGAGGGGTGTCCCCATCATAACTCGAACCCAAAACTAAATTTCATAAGCCTTATCTGCTTCCCCTCCGAGGTCAGGGACTGTGTTGCTTTCAGTGTGTATGAGAAACTTGCTTCCAGATCTAGGGGGTCAATTCTTATATGTTTCAATGGCAGATTTATCACATTTATTTGTTTAACAGGTTTATGGGGCAGAGTATGTTTCACTGCATGTTAGGAAAAGTAACAGGGCTGCATTTAATTTGTACACCGAAACATTGGGATACAAGATCCATGATGTGGAGGCTAAATATTATGCTGATGGAGAAGATGCTTATGATATGAGAAAACAGTTGAAGGGAAGAAAGCACCACCACCAGCACCACCATCACCATCACCACCACCATGGTGGTGGATGCTGTTCTGCAGAATCGAAGTCAGACGAGAAGCCTGGATCCGCAGAAAGCAAGACTGAGTGATCAACATTAGTTTCAGTGGGCAGAAGATTGCTATTTCTTCTTCATTGCTTGTGTTTTTGGTAGCTTTGGGGTATTGGAAAATAGAATAACAATGGTGGACATCTGTTTTTGTATTGGCACTAAAAGAATTGTTGTGTTTGTTGTGTTTAATTTTTTGTGACATTTCTGGTATACGCTCTGAGGCGTGCTGCTATAAATTTTGGTCTTGTTATATATTCTGGATATATGTAAAGTAAAACTAAGGATGTAGTCATTGAATTCTAGGTAATTTTTATTGGGTTGCGAGGGTAGTTTGGATAGAAAAATATTGACTTTAATCCATAGATATTTTAGAAGAGTAATTTTTATCTCATTAAACGGTTTTCCTTTTTATCTAATCTTCTAAACAATAAAAATATACGAAATATTTATCATCTCCTATGAAAACCTTAAAATGCATTAAAATCTTTATTTGTTCAAATTAATAAAAATATATTATCTTCCTATTTCATCAATACTTGGAACACATTTCAGTTCATGATTAAATAACTTTAAAATTTTACTTATTTATAAAATGCTAATTGTCTTATATTCAATTATATAACTCAAAACTTAATTAACAATATAATCTTAAATATTAAAAGTAAATTTTGGTAATACCATTGTAATGCAGTATGCCCCTAATCTGCTCCAGCCGTACAACTTAAATGTGCAACATTCTTCTGAACATTGAATTGTTAATGTTTTAGGGAAATAACCAACTCAATCAATAGATATATAGGAACTGAACAAACTACTATTCTTGATTTCTTATACATTTAATGAGTTTGAAAAATTTGTCTTTCCACAACTCACTAGTTTCTGACCATGCCTGCAGTGTGCACCATCTACTTCTTGGCGCCACCGGATGAATCTGCCGGCATTTTTACAATACTCAGATGCCCACCATCTTTGTTAGCAACTGTTGCAGCTTTCATCTCATTGCAGTGGTTTATAAACTTGCTCACCTCCTGAAACACCAGATACAGCAATCATCAGAAACTTCCATATCATGATTATGGTCTGTTACTGAGAGTTACGGCTAACATGCCAAGGTACATGGTTTCAATTTGTTGAAAAAAGAAGCCCGGATTGGTGAAACCACACAAAGAAGCAAGGCTATCCAGTGTAGTTGCTAATAGAGTATCTACAGCTTTTAGCAAGCACATTCTTGAGTAACTTTTATAAGTATTTAAGGATCGAGACTCTGATGAAGACATGTAAGCTCCTATTTGATAATCTGACAACTATCAACATAGAGATTAGAGAATGACTTCATATGCTTGAAAAAAACAACCCAATGCATTGTTATTGCCTCTTGGAGAGAAAAATCCATGTATAATGTATGGTTTTCAAAAAATATGCATCAGGAATCATAATATATACTTGAATTTTGGAAGAAAGGATTGGGATTTGGGAAGGAAAACATTCTCAAGAATTTGGACAGAAGAAACAATGACTCCATTAGACCTACCAAGCCAGAGCATAATGTAAAAACAGAGTTCTTGATCTTAGATAAAAATGAAGAAATCAAACATTTTGATGGTATGTTAATGTATGCTAACTTAGACCAAGCAGCAGCAATCTTAAACTATGGCATCATACAAAAACTCATCATTTTCTAAGTTCCCCGACATCCAATATGAACATAACATACTACATCGAAACAAAATCCAGTCAACCGCTTCAAAAGGGCTTCTACCACGCAAAAATAAAGCTGTGAATCAAGTATTAACCAAGCAATCACTTTCACCAAAACCGTTTTTGCAACAAGAAAGTGAGAAACCAGAGCCACCATCGAATATAACAAAAATAAGTAATGAACAAGGAACTCATACCCTATCAGCGTCCATCGCTTTGGTGATCTTCGATGGCTTCACCGCTTTCTTACCTTCGCAATATCCAATAATAAGTTGTAATCAGACTACTGTTGTAACTAAATAAAAGGTGAAAACTCATTCATACGACTGTGTAGGTGGGTTGAGTTACCCTTTCGCGTGTGGGCGATTTTGCCATGTCGATTGGGAGGAATTGATTTCTTTTTCTGCTGCCCTTTAAACATACTTCCCTTCTGCGTCATTTTGCTGCTCTCTCTCTCTTGTCCAGATCCGCGTTTCGATTTTGATTTCTAGGGTTTATAAGAACCTTTTCTCACCAGCTCTAGGGTTTCTGTGTGTGTGGGTGGTGGAGAGATAATGAACCGGTTCGTATCTTCATGAGTGACTAACCGGCCGGCCCAGACTCAAGTTTTTTAAAAGATAAAATTATCACTTGATATTACTACATTACCCTTATAATTTTTAATTTAAGATTAGAAAATAATATTTCCTTGAATCTTTTTAATCCTAAAAAATTCAATTTTTTCCCTAATTTGTTCATATCCTCCTTCTTCTTCCACTTTTTTTTTTTTTCCTCATCTCCCAATACAATATGGGAAATTCCTCCATTTCTCTCTCGTACCTTTTTCTATGAATATTGTGTTGAGTGGTTATAGTACTCCAACAATGGTGTTAAAGGATGATATTGTAAAAATAATTATTGCTTTGGAGTTTTTTAAGAGGAAACAAAAACAGTGGTTATTTAGAGTCGAGAATGTTAGTCTTTTTAGAGTTAAAAGAATAGTGACTGAGAGTTATTGTAGAGGTTAAATATATTTTTTACTGTTAATATTTTAAATTAGAGATTATAAGGATAAGATAGTAATATTAAATAATGATTTGGTTTTAAGAAAAGATTCAAGGTTATGTTAATAAAAATTGTGGCTGCATTTAGAATTACTCTTAAACTTACCGTGTTGGTTTGTTTAAATAATAATATATTATATAAATATAAATTATTAATTATATTTACTGTATAGAATTAAATAATATAATTAATTAAAAATATAAATTGAATAAATTATTTATTGTTAAATGATATAATTTACTTATATTATTTGATATTTCAAAATTAAATAATATAATTATTGTTGATGTTCCAAATCGGATTGATCGAGGCCCTTAGAATCGGGTTAAATAAATAACAGATATCGTACAAACGGGAAATAAATGGGAAGAACACGCAAACCGACGTCGCACGAAGTTTGAATTGAATGTTGAATTTAAGATTGAACAAGAGGAATCAAGAGCGCATAATTGCATGCTTTGACAAAAATACAACGTCCAAAGAATGAGTTAAAATCTAACCAGGGTCTCCGTTTAATAGACACAAGGGAGGGGGCCCATTACACAAAATGTAGGCCGATTTAAACCTAAATATGTTCGCCACGACCCCAAATTTCTCAGAGCTAACTCCGAAAATCCTGAGGTCGGTTACAACCTCCACGACTTATCCTCAACGGTCGTTCTTATCCACTGGTTTAGGAGGGGTGGTGAATTCGGGGCCGTCGTCAACATTGATCTCCAGGGGTCGCTATTGAGTCGATCCCGAGGTCGGGCAGAGCCTGACTGGGGTCGATATAGGAACCTTCCTGACATCGTTGTTGCTTGTCGGTAGTCTTGTCTCGACTTTTGGGCATTTTCTGGCTGTGTTCCAGGTTGTTGGGTTGTTTTTGTCTGGGTCGGCCTTTCGGGTGCAAAGTTGGTCCTGTTCAATTTGGACCGGTTGGGCCTAGCCTCAACAATTATAATTTAAGTAATAATATTTATTAAGATATTAAAGAGGAGAGATCATGTAAAAAAATCCTCATTTGAGAAAAAAGAATGAATCATGTCCATCAGATCTAAAAAAAAATCAATGGTTGATATTTAATTAAGCAACAATTAAAACACAATCAATCAACAAAATAATTAAGCAACAACTAAAACACAATGAAACAACATTGTAATCAAGCAACGACCTGAATACTTTAATCAACATTGTTGTTGAGTGCTTTATCTATACCTTAAAAGCAACATGTTATTGAGTATATATATATATATATATATATATATATAGAGGAGGGATCATGTAAAAAAAAATTCTCACGTGAGAAAAAAGAATGAATCACGTCCATCAGATCTAAAAAAATCAATGTTTGATATTGAATCAAGCAACAACTAAAATGCAATCAAGCAATAAAATAATCAAGCAACAACTAAAGCACAATCAAACAACATTGCAATCAAGCAACGACCTGAATACAATCAAGCAATGCCGTGAATGCAATCAAGCATCTTTCTCACGTTAAGAGTTTTCTCACTGGATCCGCTCCCTATATATATATATATATATATATATATATATATATAATTTATATATAGTTTATTATTATTTTTAATTATTTATTATTCATAAAATCTAGCCATCCAATCAAAAGCTACCAAATGGCAGCAAAAAGATTGGATGGCAATGCATGACTCCTGAAAATGTGGGGATCGTTCTGTCGGCCCAGGTCATGAATTATGGCCCCAAGAAAATTATTTATTCAATTTTTTTTTATCAATTTCATATGACTCCCACCTCAGTGTCATGAGTGTGGTAGTCTAAATAAAAGTCTGTCGTGATATCACATATTCCCACCCCTAATTTAAATTACTTTCTACGTTCCACCCGAATTGTTCTACTTTTTTTTTTGTTTAGTTTCATTTATATAAATAGTAACTTTTCACACTCAGTAATAAAATATTTATTTCACTCAACTTAGTCAACACTCACATTCCTTAATTATTGTGCTCGGTAAAACCGGGACTATTCAAGCGGGACGAAGGGAGTATAATTTAATGATTTTTCTTGAATGATAATATTATATAAAAATTATAAATTAAGAGTCAGTTTGAATGTAGATCTTCAACCATTTTCTGTAATATTGTTGATTCCAAAATCAAATTTAGGCAAAATACAACGGAAGTCTTGTAAGGTTGGATCCTCCAAGCTGGTGATTCTGGCACCAACTCGGGTTCAGAGCGGTATATATTATTTAGTTCGATTTCAGTAATATACTCTAATACTTGAGGTATTGAGTTTTAAATCCAACGAATAAATTAAATAAAACAGTAAATATCGCAAAGAACTTATAGAGGTTTGGACCAAACCGTCCTACGTCCTCTCTTCAGACGCATAGTTTGGAAATCACTAAGCTGGGGATTACAAAATGTCGCACAATGTATTGCTAGTTGATGAATGCCCACGTCCACCAATCCACTAGCGCACCCATCAAGTCCTTTGCTCCCCTTCACTTCTTCAAATCTGGAGAGAGGATGCAGATCGCAGCCTCCAGCTGATCGTGGGAGTTTGGTCCTCACGAGAACGTCAACTTGCGGAATACACCCGTAATAGTTGTCATCGGAGTAGTGACAACTTCAAAATATTTTCTTACTTAGAAAACTGAAGTAGAACTTGCTAAACACACAAACCCTCGTGCTTAGGAAGGAACACAAAAAGTTGATTGAACAGTCTAAAAGTTTTTGAGTGCAGAGTGTTGGTAGCTTTCAAGATAGAATAACAGAATGATTAGAAGGTTGGCTTTTTTGTGTTCGTGATCGTTACCGTTTTTGTACGTGTGACCTTCACATTTGTAGGCTTGTAGTCTCTTTTTATAGGCGTTACTTGAAAGGTTTGAATTCATAACTGTTTGGAACCGTTATGAGCCAAAAGGAAAGCGTCCCATCGAAGTCTCACTTTTCTAACTCACAGTGTCCTTTCTGTAAGAACATGTCGACTTTGCAGCTTTAGTCAAAATGACTTATAGCTAATTCAATGAATATTTGCTGGTGGATTCCTTTGACGATCTCTTTTCTTAAAGTCTAGTCTTGTAAAGTATTCGCTTGCGTGTGTCTTCTTGCTAGTCGGGAAGCTCCTTGCTGACAATTAGCTCCTTACTAGTTGGTGATGATGTGTCAGCGAACTTTCTCCAAAGATGCTTTGTTGGTAAAGACATTTTAGCCAGCAATCTCCAAACAAGCTTCGTTACTGGTGAAAGGATTTAAGCTAGCAAATTTCCTAAAGCTTGTAGCTAGTCAACTCCTATTACAATTAGATAATTTATATACTGAACATTATAAGTTTGAACTAATCTAGTTAGATACACATTAATTCATTAGTTAGTTTGACTCATCAAAACATCATATAAGGAATGATAATCTAATAAAAATTCCTAATAAATATGTTCATGGTAACATAAAGTAACAATTTTGAGTATCATAAATAATTTGAAATATATTAATTATTATCCAAATAAAGATTAATCGTTGATAAAATACTATATATTAAATTATGGAGTATATGATATTATAAAAAACTTGAAGTAATATAGTTAAATTATTTTAATTCTTTACATAAAAGAGTAAAGATAGAAAAAAATTATTAGGTTAATAGGTAGAATGTAAATTAACTAATACAATAAATCTAAATTTATATAAAAAAGTTAATTTATTTATAGTTTATTTATTTGAGTTTTTGACTTGATAATCCTAAATTTGAGTATGGTCTCAAATAATTTTGAGTGCATATGATTAAGAGCTTTTTCAGTAATTAATGAAGCAAAAATTTACATGAGACCGTCTTGTAAATTTTTTATTTTTATTTTTTGCGAAGGTCATTTGGCCTGGAGAAAAGATGCTGCTTCATATATTATGCTTTCTTCGTTTCAATTATTTTATATGGGTATTATTTTAGGGTGTTTTAATTATATAGTTTAATTTTTATATTTGGTATTTTTTTTGGTAATTTACAACTACACTCCTTGAATAACTTTAGAAAATTAAATGTAATATTATGAAAATAAAAAGTTAATTAATACTTTAAATAAGGGTAACGTTGGAAGTTTGTTTAAATATCAAATAATTTTTAACAAACATACAAGATTAAACTGGACCATATAATTAGAACGGAACGGAATGATTTATTTTTTTCTGGATTAGAATATGAAATCAAGGCATCTTTTAAAGCATGAAGATTCAAAAAAATAAAAAATAAAACATATATTTAAGTGCAAAAATATGTTTCACTTTGCAAATTAAAGTGCTCACATATTTATTTAGAAAGTAAGAATTGTTTGATTTTGCTGAGTTCATTGACAACATCTGTAATGGCCATCCTATCTCTGGGCAATCCCTTTGAACACGAAACACCTATGCTCAAAATAGAAGCCAGGCACTTGTTCTGCTCTATCTCTGTCTTGTTAAATGGTTCTAGAAGCTTCCGATCTACGACTTCCATCACTTGATCCGGTAAGAAAGCAGCAACAAAATTGTGGAGATTGACATGATCCTTAAACATATCATCATCAGTTGGTCTTATGTTTGTAAACATCTCCAATACAATTATTCCGTAACTGTACACATCCCCTTCACTTGAAATTGACTCGCTACTCATGCCGTATTCTGCTCACAACGACAAAACATAGAAATTAATTAATCAAAGTGTGTGCTTAATTCAGTTCAGACATCATTAATTACCTGGTGGAATATAGCCCAAGGTCCCTCTGATCCCAGATGAAGAACTGGTCGTGTCATGGTTGACAATCTTAGCTAACCCGAAATCTCCCACACAAGCGCTCATCTCATCATCCAAAAGAATGTTGCCCGGTTTCAGATCACCATGAACGATCGTCGAACCAGTGCCAAAATGGAGGTATTCCAGCGCCGAAGCAATATCAATCGCGATGTTGAGCCTCTCCATCATGCTGAGACTCCGAGGCCTCGTTCCTTCTTCTTCGTCTTCTTCTTCTTGTTCATGCAACCATTTTTCCAAACTCCCATTAGCTTTAAACTCGTAAACCAACGCTTTGAAGTCGTTGCTTTGGAAGTCTATGCTCTCGCAAACGCTCAACATCTTCACTAAATTCCTGTGCCTGACGCCTCTCAGTGCATTGCATTCCGCCATGAAGCTCTTTGCTGCTCCTCGAACGTCAAGATTCAACACTTTGACAGCTACTAATCTCTCCACATCCTCATCATCTACGACAACACCTTTGTAAACTGACCCGAATCTCCCTACACCCACCAGATTACTACCCGAGAATCCTTCTGTTGCTCTCACGAGATCTGCATACGAAAACCTCATGATCTGACCTTCCATGAATGAGGGCAGAGATGGAACTTTCTCTCTGTTGAAATATAAACTTGATTTGGGCCTTATTAGAAATTAAATAAAGCTTAGGCCCAAAGAGTAGACCCATTAAGTAGAAATATCTAGAATATGATATTTATATAGAGATATTTATATAGAACTCTCTAGAGCTAGATATTATATATAGAGTTCTCTAGAAGATTATTAATAGCCATTAGATTAGAGTTGACATGGCATAATCCTAACGGTTGTAAACTAGTATAAATAGGGGTTGTATGTTAAGTTTGTAATCAATCAAAAATAAAAAACATTCTCCAAATACAAAGTAGCCCTCCTCTCCTAAACTTCTCATATTCCCTCCCCAATTCCTAAATACTTCTCCACCATCAACCCATCTAATTTCCAACAAAGTGGTATCAAGAGCCACAAGATCCTCTCAAGTAATGGCAAACAATGGCGCCCCCTTCCAAGTTCCATTGCTCACAAAGAGCAACTATGATAATTGGAGTCTAAGGATGATGGCACTCCTTGGAGCACACGACGTGTGGGAGATAGTCGAGAATGGGTACGCCGAGCCAAAGAATGAAGATGAGCTATCTCAAACTCAAAAGGAGAGTTTGAGAGACTCAAGGAAGAAAGACAAGAAGGCTCTATGTCTAATCTATCAAGGATTAGATGAAGATACATTCGAGAAGATCGCAGAAGCAAAGTCGGCCAAAGAAGCATGGGAGAAGCTTCGAACCTCTTACAAGGGAGCCGATCAAGTAAAGAAGGTACGTCTACAAACTCTACGAGGAGAATTTGAAGTTTTGCAAATGAAAGAAGGAGAACTAGTCTCCGATTACTTCTCTAGAGTTTTGGTAGTCACAAATAACTTGAAAAGAAATGGGGAGAAGTTAGATGACGTAAGAATCATGGAGAAGATTCTAAGATCTTTAGATTCAAAGTTTGAGCACATTGTCACCGTAATAGAAGAAACAAAAGATCTGGAGTCCATGTCGATAGAGCAACTTCTTGGGTCACTACAAGCTTATGAAGAAAAGAAAAAGAAGAAAGAAGATATTGTAGAGCAAGTACTCAAGATGCGAGTTAGCTCAACTAAAGAGGAAGGCAGCCCAAGTCAACAAAGACGAGTCGGTGGACATGGACGTGGACGAGGTTGGAGACCAAATGGTGACAACAACCAAAGAGGAGAAAGCTCATCAAGAGGTCGTGGGAGAGGAAACACAAACTCAAGGTATGAGAAATCACGCGCCAAATGTTACAATTGCAATAAGTTTGGACATTACGCCTCCGAATGTAGAGCTCCCAAACATAGAGTTGAGGAGAAAGCAAATTATGTTGAAGAAAGGAGTGGAGACGACGAAACATTATTGTTGGCTTACAAAGGTGATGAAAAAGGTGGGAGCCAACAATGGTACCTCGACAGCGGTGCAAGCAACCACATGTGTGGACAAAGAAGCATGTTTACGGAGCTTGACGAATCCGTGAATGGGAAGGTAGCCTTCGGGGATGAATCAAAGGTGGAAGTAAAAGGCAAAGGTAACATTCTAATTCGTCTAAAGAATGGAGATCATCAATTTATTTCCAACGTTTACTATGTGCCTAGTATGAAGAGTAACATCTTGAGCCTAGGACAACTCTTAGAGAAAGGTTATGATATACGATTGAAGGATAATAACCTTTCTATAAGAGACTCTTCTAGCAACTTCATCGCCAAGGTCCCAATGTCAAGAAATAGAATGTTTGTCCTAAACATTCAAAATGAAGTTGCAAAATGTCTCAAGATGTGCTACAAGGAGGAGTCGTGGCTTTGGCATCTTCGATTTGGGCATCTAAACTTTGGAGGATTGGAGTTATTATCCAAGAAGAAGATGGTTCGAGGATTGCCTCATATCAACCACCCGAATCAAGTGTGTGAAGGATGCCTACTTGGCAAGCAATTCAAGACAAGCTTCCCGAAGGAGTCAAGATCAAGAGCTAGAAGGCCGTTGGAACTCATACACACAGATGTGTGCGGACCTATCAAGCCAAGTTCACTTGGTAAGAGTAAATATTTCCTTCTCTTTATTGATGATTTTTCAAGAAAAACATGGGTATACTTTTTGAAGGAGAAATCAAAAGTGTTTGAAAACTTCAAAAAGTTTAAAGCCTATGTGGAGAAGGAAAGTGGTCTTATGATCAAGGCCATGAGATCTGATCGTGGAGGAGAATTTACCTCAAAAGAGTTCCTAAAGTATTGTGAAGACAACGGCATTCGAAGGCAGTTGACGGTACCAAGGACACCCCAACAAAATGGAGTAGCGGAGAGAAAGAATAGAACAATTCTTGAGATGGCGAGAAGCATGCTCAAAAGTAAGAAGCTTCCAAAGGAGTTGTGGGCTGAAGCAGTATCATGCGCGGTTTATCTATCAAACCGATCCCCAACAAAGAGCCTATGGGGAAAGACACCACAAGAAGCTTGGAGTCGTCGGAGGCCCGATGTTTCTCATCTAAGAGTGTTCGGAAGCATTGCTCATGCACATGTGCCGGATGAGAAGCGAAGCAAACTCGATGATAAAAGCGAGAAGTACATCTTCATTGGATATGATGTCAACTCCAAAGGCTACAAGCTCTACAATCCAAATACAAGAAAGATAACAATAAGCCGGAATGTTGTCTTTAAAGAAGAAGCAGAATGGGATTGGAGAACGAGCAGTGAAGGATATAACTTCTTTCCACAAATTGAAGAAGACAAAGTGGAGCAACAAGTAGAGGAGCCTACTACCCCACCGAGAACACCCACCGCAAGTACTTCCGAGGACGAAAGCTCAAGTGAAAGAGTTCCACGCTTCAGAAGTCTACAAGAGATTTACGAGGTAACTGAAAATCAAGATAATCTCACCCTATTTTGTCTATTTGCGGACTGTGAGCCTATGAACTTTCAAGAAGCTGTGAAAGAAAAGACTTGGAGAGATGCCATGGATGAAGAAATCAAGGCGATAAAGAAGAACGACACTTGGGAGTTAGCCTCACTTCCAAAAGGTCACAAGGCGATAGGTGTCAAGTGGGTGTACAAAGCTAAGAAGAATTCAAATGGAGAAATTGAAAGATACAAGGCAAGACTGGTAGCAAAGGGCTATAGTCAAAGAGCTGGCATCGACTATGATGAGGTATTCGCTCCAGTTGCTCGATTAGAAACTATTAGACTAATCATCTCTCTTGCAGCTCAAAATAAGTGGAGAATACACCAAATGGATGTTAAATCAGCCTTCTTAAATGGAGTATTGAACGAAGAAGTCTACATTGAGCAACCACAAGGCTATGAAGTCAAGGGAGAAGAAGATAAAGTCTTAAGGTTGAAGAAGGCACTTTATAGATTAAAACAGGCTCCAAGAGCTTGGAATGCTCGAATTGACAAGTACTTCCAAGAGAGGGGTTTCATCAAGTGTCCATATGAGCATGCACTCTACACTAAGATTCAAGATGGTGATATATTGATCGTGTGCCTCTATGTAGATGACTTAATCTTCACAGGTAGCAATCCAAGAATGTTCGAGGACTTCAAGAAGGAAATGACGAAGGAGTTCGAGATGACAGACATTGGACTAATGTCATACTATCTCGGCATTGAAGTGAAGCAAGACGACAAGGGTATTTTTATCACTCAAGAAGGATATGCCAAGGAGATACTCAAGAAGTTCAAGATGGATGATTCGAACCCAGTCGCTATACCGATGGAGTGTGGAAGCAAGCTATCAAAGAATGACGAAGGAGAAAGAGTGGATCCAACACTTTTCAAAAGCCTCATTGGAAGCTTGAGGTACTTAACATGCACGAGGCCTGACATCCTATATGCAGTAGGAGTTGTTAGTCGATACATGGAGAATCCGACAACAACTCATCTGAAAGCAGCTAAGAGGATTCTTCGCTATATCAAAGGTACGATAAATTTTGGGCTACACTACTCTGTTTCTGATGATTATAAGCTTGTTGGATACAGCGATAGCGATTGGAGTGGAGATATAGATGACCGCAAGAGCACAAGTGGCTTTGTGTTCTACATGGGAGATACCGCCTTCACTTGGATGTCAAAGAAGCAACCTATTGTTACTCTTTCAACATGTGAGGCAGAGTACGTAGCCGCTACCTCATGCGTGTGCCATGCAATCTGGCTCAGAAACTTACTAAAGGAGTCAAGTTTTCCACAAGAGGAGCCAACAAAGATTTGCGTGGACAACAAATCTGCCATAGCTTTGGCCAAGAATCCGGTATTCCATGATCGAAGCAAACATATAGACACACGCTATCATTTTATTCGGGAGTGTGTGATGAAGAAGGATGTCGAGTTGGAGTATGTGAAGACTCATGATCAAGTAGCTGACATTTTCACAAAACCACTCAAGAAAGATATCTTTGTAAAGCTGAGGAGCCTGATTGGAGTATCGGGAAATCAAGTTTAAGAGGGGGTGTTGAAATATAAACTTGATTTGGGCCTTATTAGAAATTAAATAAAGCTTAGGCCCAAAGAGTAGACCCATTAAGTAGAAATATCTAGAATATGATATTTATATAGAGATATTTATATAGAACTCTCTAGAGCTAGATATTATATATAGAGTTCTCTAGAAGATTATTAATAGCCATTAGATTAGAGTTGACATGACATAATCCTAACGGTTGTAAACTAGTATAAATAGGGGTTGTATGTTAAGTTTGTAATCAATCAAAACCAAAAAACATTCTCCAAATACAAAGTAGCCCTCCTCTCCTAAACTTCTCATATTCCCTCCCCAATTCCTAAATACTTCTCCACCATCAACCCATCTAATTTCCAACACTCTCCCCCTCTTCTTCGCCTGCACATGAAAATCGCGAAGCACAGAGCGGCAGCTGCAACTAAGCATGTTGGGATCAAGATTTTCATCACTAGGGTTATTGAACCATTTTTTCTTGATGAATTTGCGCATGGAGGAAGCTTCAACTCCGGAATCCCACCACAGAGTCCATTATTTCCTTCGAGTGAAACTGCTGTCGCGTTTCTGAAAACTCCATCCCCAGGAACTCCCCCTTGCAACCTATTGTAAGAAAGATTCAACCTCACAAACCTTATCACGCCAAACAAGGTTGGGATTGATCCAGAAAGATTGTTCCGCGATAGATCCAAGTCTTGTAAGGCTGTTAGAGAACTCATCTCCGATGGTATGTCACCTCCCAACAGATTTCCATGCAGGAGAAGCTTCTCTAACCTTATGCATTTGCTCAAAGAGTTAGGAATCGGGCCAGACAGCCTATTGTTGGACAAATCCAACTGTCCCAAGTTTATCAGGGATCCAACCTCGGAGGGAATCGAATCTGTGAGTGCATTGTAAGATAGATTCAAGGATATAGAAATGGAGGGAACACTCATGACCTCTCGAGGTATGGAGCCATTGAGATTATTACGTGAGAGATCTAACAGCAACAATTTAGTGCAGTTGCCAAGAGTGCTAGGAATAGTTCCTGAAAAGCTGTTTCTATCCAAGTACAACTCAGTTAGCGAACTCAAGTTCCCAAATGAAGACGGTATCTCGTTAGTGAACCTATTCTGGTTCAAGTAGAGCACACCTACATTAGCCAACATGCCGATTTCTTGAGGAATAGGGCCCTCAAGATTGGTGTTTGAAATGGAAAAATGAGTGAGGCCGACAAGGTTTCCGATACCCGAAGGTATACGCCCTTGTATCTCAACATCAAATACGAAAAACTTGGAAAGATGGCGAGATAGATTTGCTACTGTGTCTGGTAAAGAACCAGTTAGAAAGTTCTGGCCAAGTTGAAGATGGATCAATCTCGTGCAGTTAGTGAGAGATGAAATGAAACCGATGTCATCTTGAATTGGATTGTCTGCAATGACGAACTGCCGAAGATATGTAAGCTTTCCCATGCCCCTTGGGATCGGCCCGGTGAAGTGGTTTCGGAAAAAATACAATTGCAGAAGAAAAGAAGCATTTGAGAGGGAAACTGGTAGTGGCCCAGTGAATTGATTTTGGCCTAAATGAAGAGTTCTCAAGTTTGGAAGTGTGAGGCCTATTGTGGGAGGTATGGATCCATGGAGATGATTCCAGTTAAGTATGAGAATACGAAGTGTGGAGATATTGAATAAACCAGAAGGGATTGTGCCGGTTAAGTTGTTGGAGTTGGAGAAGAGATACAAGAGTTTGTTAAGACGGGCAAATGATTCTGGGATTTCTCCTTGTGAAAAACATGACCCTATACCAAGTTGTCTGAGTGAGGTAAGGTTACCTATGAAAGAAGGGATGGACCCTGAAAATGTGTTGTCTCCCAATCCCAGATCCTCGAGTCTTCGCAAAGACTCGAGGCCATCTGGGATTGTTCCTGAGAGGTTGTTGTCGATCAAATTGAGGGAAACAAGACTCCTGCAATGAGAGATATTAGAGGGTATGGGGCCATAGAAGGAGTTGTTGCTGAGTGTGAGTGAGTTGAGCCGCCTTAAACGGCCGATTTCTTGGGGGATTAGGCCGCGGAAGGTGTTGTTTTGGAGATTGATGTGTCTGAGGAAGGATAGGTTGCCTACATGAGGAGAAAGGGATCCTACTAGAGCTCGGGACGCCAAGTTTAGAGCGACGACGCGGCCGGGATGGCGGCGGCTGCACCAGATGCCACTCCAGCTGCACATGTCAAGTGTTGTGTTCCATGAGTTGAGAGTTCCTAGTGGATCGACGTCTATGGCGGATTTGAAGGCTAGTAGTGAAACTAAATCTGTTTCATTGTTTGATGATGATGTCAAATGGGGGAAACAAGAGAAGATGATGATCATCATCAAAGAGAAAATGGCCATCATCTCTTAATATTTCTCAATCTTTTTTCTTTGCTTGGTGCCTGTTAACCCTTCGCAGTTAACGGCCTATATATATAGGATAAACACCCCTATTGTTGATATAGTTTTATTATATAGTCCAAGAATTCTTTATTATCGATTTCTACATTCCTTAATTTAAAAAGTACGCAAAGTCTCATATGAGACGATCTCATCATTTTAATTGTGAGACGAATTTAATGAAATAATGTATTTCTTTATTGCAAGTGATGTCTCACTATTTTTATTGTGATATGAATTTAATGAAATGATGTATTTCTTTATTGCAAATGATGTATTTCTTTGTTGCAAATAATGTAATTTTTAAAAATGAAATGATGTATTTAATTTATTGAAATGATGTATTAAGGTCAGTCTCACAATAAAAAAATAGTGAGTCCGTCTCTCAGGAGACCAACTCTTTAAAATAATATCTGAAATCAATGATATTAAAGCTATAAATAATTTAAATTAGCTTAAATTACTAAGAGTAATTTAAATTAATAACTTTTGCATTTAAATTGTGTAAGCCAACGATGAGATAGTTTTCAAATGCCATAAATGTTAATTAGTAAAATTCATGGTTTTAAAATGACATTCTATTTTGAAATCCAAGTAGGACTCCTCAAATCAAGCAGGCAATTGAATCTCATCCTAAATTTCTGTAATTTCAAATAATTTATATATTTGTTAGATAAAGTAATTATTGTATATTTTGTTTAATGATTAACAAAAAAAAAAAAAAAAAAAAAACTCAATAATTGTACACTCCACCAAAACTGACCAACTCCATCTGAAAGTGTTGAAATTCTCTGTTATATTTCTTGATTTTACACCTCATGTTTCATCGTTTCTTTCTAGAGTTTACTTGACAACTCCATAGACAAACTGGTATAGTAATAGTAATTATTTTGAAAGTAAACAATGCATTTATATTGTTATTTATTTCCCATAAAAATTCCAAAGACTTGAGAAAATTGGCCGTACATCTATGTCTTTATATGAGAGGAGCGGAAACTTGACGCCAGACTTCTGACTTCCGTGTTGACTTAAATATGTTGAAATATAAACTTGATTTGGAATTTATATGTTTGGACTTGAATTAGCTATAATTTGAGCCTTGTTGGGATCAATTTAGAGATATATTAATATATTGGTAAATTAATATTTTATTAATTACAAAAGAGACATTAAATTCAACAAATTAAGTATATATGTGTTGAAGATAAATGAAAATCATACATGCTTCATTGATTATATTCATGGATTAATCAATTTTTCGTAACTAATTAAATATATTTATGTATAATATTAATTTATCATTTAACTATCATATTCATGAATCAATCTGTTTTTTGTTGCAGCTATAGAATTCGACACCGGAAGTCCTGGCTGCAATTAAAAAAGTTAGGGATCCAATTAAATTTGAATTTTAAGAAAAATCAAGTAACACTATATTTTAGCAAATTGCCACAATATTTATAATTATAATATTTATAAATTATTAATTTAGAGTTTTAATGATACCTTATATTTATAAATGAATTTTCCAAACATTTATTATATTTTCCAATTTAGTTGGTTCACTGAATTCGAAATTTATTTGTCCATAAAAATCTACTGATTTAATTTAATGGCAAAAGATAGTATCGATCACCAAGCCGAAGAAGTTTTCAATCACATCGAACTGACTAAATTTTTTCAATTAAAATTAAATTGATTTTTGCACATCACTAATTGTTCATCGCAACAAAAAAAATTATGAAGATAATATTTTCTATATCAAATAGGATTTAATTATATTAATTTATTTAATATCGATTATTTATTTTTAGAATTAAAGTTATGTTGGTTCTTAAATTAAATCCAAAAATTAATATATATTTATATAATAATGAAATATTATATAAATATAAAGAAATTGCGTACAAATACTCATTATAAGAGTGCACATCAAGATGTGGGTGGAATTTTAATATATGACTTATTTTATTATAATTGTTTAAGTCAATACATATTAATTGTATAGCGGAATAAGTACGTGAAATTAATTTATGTTTGAAGCCAAACTTGTTTGTTGGTGTAGAAACTTGAAGTAAACTAACCTAAATGGGCTTCTATATTTTTTTTTGTTTTTTTAATATTCCAAGCTTAGGTGGAATAAATGTTAAAAATGAGATCACTCAATCATATAAATTAAAAGAATAAATAAATTAATATTATTTAAATAAAATTATAAATATATCATCAATCCTTAGAATTTTATAAATTTTGAATTAATTAAGAATTTATCTTTTGATTCTTAATTGATAACTAAAATATTTTCAGGTTGGGAACTGATATTATTTTTCCAAAATAATTCTCTCACTCAAAAAATAAGTTTGATCAACAGTAGGTAAGCTTTGATTATAGATATCTAAAGTGTTTGGGTTTTAAATTTCTAAATCTTTTCTCTATATATTACTAAACATAATTATTAAGTCATACTCGAATTTGGAATATAAAACTTGTAAATTTAGTGAGGAACTGAATACAAGATCAGAAAAGAATAGAACGAAAATAACCCTTGCAGAAATGAAATAATACAAAAAATTAAAGATCAAACTGATCAGCCGAGTCGAGAGGATCTCTTCCCGCAAGACAAATACGCCACCGTAGTGCTCGGTTTTAGCGGTTTGTCCCCAAAGGTAAAACGGCTTCGTCTCGATCGAGGCAGCACCACAGTCGACGGAGTTCCGGCGAACTGGAAAGAGCAGGACAGAGTTTGGCAGGTGAAAACAACAAAATGCAGTAGAAATGCAACAAATGCAGGTGAAAAGCAACAAGCTATTCTTGGAATGTGTGTTTGTATGCTTATGGGGATGCTTATTTATAGGCAGTCAACACCTGGGGGAGCGTGTCGGGCAATCAAGGCACGACAGTGGTTACGCCTGCATTTAATATACCTTAATTGGGATAAGTTCAACACAATCCAAATCCATTTAATATACCTTAATTGGGATGGGTGAACCCATTTAAATAAGATAAAACCCGCCTAAACCGTTTAGACGTGCCTAACCTGAGACCATCTCATAAGAAAAGGTATGATAAGCCGCCCACACTCCTTTGTTCCTTCCAAATAACTCAGGGGGCGTTTGGTTGATGGGTTTCGGAATCAAGGAATGGGAATGATTCCGAAACCCACCGTTTGGTTTATGGATATGGGATTGATTCCCAAATATTCATTCCCCTCTAAGTTGGTGGGTTTCATACCCATTCCCAAATTCAATCCCAAAATAATTATTTTTTTATTTTATAAGATTTTGTAATTATTTTTTATTAATTATTATACACTCCAATATTTTTCAATATAATAATTTATAATATTATTAATATTAAAATAAATGGCGTTATTATATTATTATTATGCATTAATTAATAAATAATATTATTGAAATTATGTTAATTATCATATAACAATAATTAATAATATTATTAATCTTATTATTTATTTCTTATATTTTATTATTTATTTTTATAATATATTATAATAATAATATTATTAAACAATATTTTATTTTATCTTTATTTTATATTTTATAAAATAGATGATAAATTATTTATTTTTAATATAATAAATCTTATTATTTATTATTAAATTAATTATTATTTATATAATATTTTAATTATTTTTTAAATCTTAAAACTTAAAAAAAATTCATCAGAATTGAATATGATTCCCAAATCATCTCATAAATCAAACACCAAGAATTGAGAATGATTCCCAAATCTAAACCCATACCCATTCATTTTACTATCAAACCCATACCCATAGTGATTCCCGACTGTTATACCAAACGCCCCCTCAATAAGTGTTCTACTGCGGTGGGCTTAATCAGAATTAATGTGTATATACAACTATAAAAAAAATATACAATGAAGAAGACAAACATGTATGTAATGCGAGAACAACCACCACGTGACCGATTTATCTTGATAAATAGATTTACATCCCTATTTTGCACGAAAATAATTTAGATAGTCTTAATATATTAGGATACCAATTTAACCTGAGATCTATGGATTGATCTGAATAATTTGAGCTAAACATCAAGCTCAAGACAAAAAATATTTAAACAAAAAAAAATCAATTAAAAGGTCACGGGCTAAATGTGTAAGCCCCACCATACCAACCTATTTTTAAAGATAGAAATTTTAATTTTTATGTGTAATATAATTAAATTATTATTAATTAAAAAAATAAAAATTAATTATTTTATACTACAAATTTATTTTTAATTGGATGAATGTATTTAAATGAATATCTATTGAAATTCTAATATAAATAAATTAATTTTATATTCTTATCAAATATAATTAATATGACTTAATTAGAAATGAAAGTAAAAATACATAATTACATAAAATAAATTTTTATCATGGGCCGATAAAGTTCTTAGGTTAATTCTTACTCTTTACTAATTAGAGAGAGAAGTAATTTTATATTTATATAAGAAAGAGTCTTTTCCAAGGAACATGTCACAATAACTAAAAGAGTGATTGAATAAAGGGATTTGGATCCTCTGCTGTGCAAGTATGCCGGCAGGGAATGCTGTTACTCAGAAAAATAAAATATTAATCCTAGTGCCTAGGTTAATAAAATATTAAATAAATTAAATTTGTGGTTAAAAAGTGCACAACATTTCCTACTGTGCCTATATGCATCTAAATCCCTGGATAAAAGGTTTTGTGTGTTTTAATTAGCAGATAAAGATTAGTGAATTGTGCTGATTTAATAATAAAGAAAATGGAAAATGCAAAAAATCTAAAATCTGCCGCCAACATGAAAACAATCTGAGAGCCTAAAATCTGTCACCAAAATTTACACTTTCAAATCTAATAAACCTCTATTTCAGTCTATAAATATATAAATCCATAACACTTCAAATATCACCACAAATCATCAAAATCAAAAAATAGGGTTACAAAAGGATCTTTCACAAGAAACTAGAGAGGAGATGATAAGTTTTTTCTTGTTAGCTCCAAAAATGGTGTACTTGCAAGAGAAAGATGAAAGAAGCTGCTGCACAATTCAACTGTTAGGAAGACGATGTCCAGATTATGGAAATTTGCTAAAAGTAATGCTTCCAGAGGTGAAGTTGTCAAAGTAATGAGCAAGAGATTTGTCAGAGTAAGACATCCAAAACATGAGGTAAATCTAGATCAAATTAAACAAGTAAATTATCAGAAAAGATGTACAATAAGAGCACTTACATAGCATTAATGTTCCAAAATTTATTGTGGAAAGGTGGGCTAAAGAAAAACTGACCAAAGTTCACACAAATGCCATAAAACTAGATTTGACAACTTTCGTGTTCTCCGCGATTCCTCGCCTCCGCCAGGACCGCCACCATCTTCTCCTTCTCCAATCATCTAAGAAAAAATCAAAACAAAAAAATATGACGAATTAATTGATGTAACATTTTATTTTTTTATTTGATAATTTATCATTCAATTAATATTATATATGTTGGGTATCAGGCCATGCTCCTCCGTTCTTCCGATTGAGTTCTTGTCGGATCCCGATTGAGCCCATATCAGACTCAGTTTCCACGCACGAGAGACAAATCTATCGTTCTTCAAGCTTTGACTGCCTATCTGACTGAATCTCCCCACCGCTGGATCTTCTCCTTGTGCGAAGGATGCCGGAGCCCTGCTTTTTTGTTCGGGACGAAAACTTTGGCTCAGAACTTACCTGCTGTGAGCCCTAGCCCTCCAACCGGCCGCCGGCTTCAACTTCAGGAAGTAGCTCTCGAGGCTACACTCAGGCTCACAACATCTCTCACCGTAACTCATATTTCAGGCCACGAAGAGATCGGAAAGAGTAGAGAGAAGGGAGAGAAGTTTTAGAGAGAAAAGAGAGAAATGTGGCTAGGGTTAGGGTTTGAATCGCACGTCTGTGAGAACCGGGTATGTAGGTAAGATATATATACACCGGATCGATTATGAAACAAAATAACCGCTCCAACAACTTACCAACCCAAAACCCGAACCACCACAACCCAATCCATAAACCAACCCTCAAATAAAAGATATGGGCTAGAATCATAATAAGTGGACTCGACAGAAATATAACCAAAGAACAACAATTCCCACAATGCATTTGTGATATTTATGGTCGTAATTAATCAACTTATAAAATTAAAGAATTTAAATTTGCATTTTTCTTACGTTTTTACATAGCAATTTCTCGCATTATCCATTTAATAAATAAATAATGTAATCTCAAACCAAATTACGCCATCTAATTTCAAGTAAAAATAATTTCGTCTAAACAAATATTTTATTTTTATGAATAGATAAAATATTCATCATAATATCAAATTAGAATATATTATTGAAATTTCTAAAGAATATTGTTAAGATATAATTATTATTACATCTCTCTAATTCAATATACTAATTACTTTTAATAATAAATATAATTTCTTTTATATAATAATACTTATATCTGATGTATATAATTATATCCTGACATTATAACATAAGACATCATATAATTTGATTGGCATGTGTAAATCTAGTAGTGCTTTATATATATATAACTAAAAATTTGATAGAATAAGATATATAGAATCTCACAATTATCCAAAACATTGTGATAGACATGAGATTTAATCCAAGGCTAAATAGGATTTGTGTTTGATTTACGTCTATATATTATAGGTTGGGCATATTTCAGTCGACCTAAGTAATTAAGTATGGAAAGCCATTCAAGCAAAATCAGTCGAAGCAGAAAAGGAGACGCAGAAGAAGTTGGATTCAAGTCTAATTACTCGTCTTTAAGAGATGTCGTGATCGAGCATAATTACGACGTCGTCGACGTTGGTAGCCGAGGCGGAAATCCTCTGTTGAGACGCGCCGCCATGTTGTACGCGCGGCCAGGTGCACCTCGTCCTCGCCGGAGATCCTCGGTTGCAGGAAACGCCGCCATATTCCCACAGTGGTTGACGGAATTAATGAGGGGCTATTTTGGATTTAACTTTCATAATCATGATTTAGACTAAGTTTAGTAATTGAGAGGTTGATTAAAAAAAAATGTGCATAATTGCACGATGGTTTTTGGAATTGATTCTTATTTATTATTATTATTTATTAATGATACAATCAAATTGACTAAACACGAAAATTAATTTTAAAGTTAGCATATTATGAACATGAAATGACGTATCGGACTTATATATATATATATATATATATATATATATATATATATATATTTTTAAATTTATCTGCGTGAATGAATCGTGCTATGACTAATAGTAAATCTTATTAATTCATCAATTATCAAGTTGTATGCACATGGACTATTAATCATTAAAACTATAGATATTGAAACAGATTTCGTGTTGACTTGGAAAAATACTCATCTTGGAGGTTTGGATATGCTGCTCCATGCATAGCGATACATTTTTTAAAAAAAACTTTTTTATATCAAGTTTATGTTAATAATTGAAATGGTTGTGCATGAATCCGAATGCCAATAAGGATTTATACGATGGGGCATTGAGATTTTATTTTATAGTTTCAGGTTTTTTGAGAATAAACTTGTGAAGTTATTATTAAATAGATGATTTTGGTATTATAAAATAATTTAATCATTGCTTCAGAACCCAAAAAACATTAATTAAATTCTTAATTCATGGCTTAATGTATAATCACATTGACTGCTAATAGAACTTTTATCATAGTCATCAGATGTAAGTTTTGATTCACTCTTTTTCATTTTTGTTGTGCGCTTCTAGAAGGAATGCTTGGTATGTTACTCAATGATCCAACATTGTTTGCATTTTTTTTTATACATTACAAATAGGGATTAAAATAATATAAAAACTTATGAAGTGGTTATGTAAATATATGTTAGCTATACCCAATTCATTTCGCACAACAAGTTCTCTATTTTCCTCCTAACTTTGGTTTTCAACCCACAAAAAAATTATGAATCCTAATCAATCAAACTATCAAAATTATTTTATTTTGCATTAATTATCGCAATTATTGTTTATCAAATAAGTTCCGAATTCTTACGCATAATTATTTAATAATAAATTTCAAATATTTTGTAAGATTTATATTATATTAAAGAGAGAAATTAATATTTTAATTAAAAAGTTAGGTTTGATTGAAGTCACCAATGAAAATGTAAAAAATATGAAGTTGTAGATTGTGTTATGGATGAAAAAAACTTAATATTTTATTAAATAATTGAGTCACAAAGAATTAATAGCCTTTAAACACAAATTCTAATGTAAAAGAATATTGGAGTAACAAACATTTGAGAATAAGAACACCAACTTCGATTAGTTGCCTGTGGGTAGGAATGTCAATCGGGCCAACCCGTCGGGTTTCAGTAAGTTCTATCGGGCTGCGAGCTAATCGATTTGGATCAAATCGGGCTGAAATTTTTTCGAGCTAAAAAATCTTGATCGTAACCCTAACCCATCGATTTTCGGGCTAACAGATTTATTAATTATTTTTTATTTTAATATATTTTCATTCTTTTAATATTTTAAATGTTGAAAAATAAACAAAACATGTTTATCTCTTATAAAAATGTAAAACAAATCACAAATTTTTATATAATGATAAATTTAACCATTAAAAATATAATATTTTTTATTTTAGCAATATTTGAAAATGTTCTAAATTCATAAATAACTAAATTTAACTATGTATTGAGTACTTATTGAAATAAATACAATTATATAACTTAACACTTAATTAATAAATATCATCTTAAATACTAGAAGTAGATTTTAACACAATAATTATGAAAAAATTATTAATAAAAATAATAATCAGGTTAATCGGGTCAATTCGTCGGGTTTCGGGCTCAACCCTATCGGGCCTCGGGTTATTCAATCCCGAACTAATCGGGGCTAAATTTTTTTCGGACCAAAATATCTCAACTCTAACCCGCATTTTGACTCGGGTTAATTGGGCTAACTCGCGGTTTTCGTGCTAAATTGACATTACTAGTTCACAAAAGGAAAAGATTGAGAAATAATGGCAAAGATAAACTATTCAAAAATGGTTTGTACCTTGATTGGCCATTTTGAAACTATGAAACCTGATCGGTTTTAACTAGTGTAACCTAAATCAGATTTCGTAGTGAAAATCGACTGAGTTTTACAATTACATAAAAAGATCGACCAATAATTTTAACTGGTGTAACCTAAATCAGTGTTTTTTTTTAATTAAAAAAAAGGAAATAATTTTAGGTGTAGAATTTCAATTTTGGCAATAATTTGACCAAATAATATTCAGATTTCCCCCTTTCTTTTTTCATGAAAAAAGTTCTGACCGACTTAGTCATAACTGTTGTTTTTCCCTCTCCTACATCAACACTTTGTTTTCTTCAAATCATTCAACAATCACGAAGCGAGGGGAAATTTATCGATCTAATCGAGAATTATGTGTGGAATTTTTGCCTACCTGAATTTCAATGTCAGCAGAGAGAGGCGCTACATTTTGGAAGTGCTTTTCAACGGCCTCCGCCGTTTGGAGTACAGAGGCTATGATTCCGCCGGCATTTCTGTCGACTCCGCCGTCAACTCGGATCACGCTGTTGCGCATCCGTCTCTCGTCTTCCGCCAGCCAGGAAATATCCAATCACTCGTCAAAGCAGTCTACCAAGGTGATTATGTAAACAGAGTCACAATCATCCCTTTCGTGATTCATGATTTTTTTTGTTTGTATTTTCTGGTTTTAATTACATATAGTTTAATTTATTATTTCCAGATGTTGCTGTTAAGGAGTTGAATTTGGAAGAGTCGTTCTTGATGCACGCCGGAATAGCCCATACCCGCTGGGCAACACACGGAGAACCATCTTCAAAGAATAGTCATCCCCAGACATCTGATCCAGGAAATGAGTTTTTGGTTGTGCATAACGGAATTATTACGAATTATGAGGTTTATCCATCTTTTCTGCTATTGTCTGTCTTTTATCTCCAAATATCGCCAGATCATGAGATTACATTCTCTTTTCCTTGTAGCTGTATTATTAAAGATCATGAGATTAGATTCATTTTTTCAAGATGTTATGTCCTTGACACTGGACTTCAGCATTTAACATCACCAAGAACTCAGGTTTCTTGTTAAATCTAGGATGGTAGTGACAAAAGGCAAATATATTGATATCAATTATTATCAAGAGCGGTACTTATAACTTACAATGTAACATTAGAAAGAAAATAAAACCATACCTAGAAATCACAGAGTTCATTTAAAATATCTATTTTCAGTTTATTAGGTTTCTAGATTTTGTGATTATCTATATAAGAAATACTCCAGACTAAAATTTGATGAATGTTCACTCATTCCATATAATAATATAATATAAAAAATTATGTGGCATGATTGCATGAAAATATATGATTCAATTCAAGATTTAATCTAGTTATCTGAACCAAAACCTATGAACTTCAGTGATGGAAAGTAAAAAATCCGAAATAAGATTCCAGTGTACTGTAGGTAAGTAAGTTCTAACTGAAACTTGAGTTTTTATTCAAACTCTCAAGTTAACTGATTTGTGGTGGGTCTACAGAAAACAGAGAGGGTGGTGTAGTGGATTTGTACACTCCCTTGATATTGCGGTTGATTTCCTAAGAACTAAATCTATATTATAGCTGGTGCTTTATAGATGCAAGTGACACATTTTTAATTGTTTGATTTTCTATTTATATGCATGTGGATGCTCTATAAATAACTTATTTGTATTAGTTACCAATTTATAGGATTTTCCACATGGATGTTATACTCTTGAGACTTTTGTATCTTGTGTCCTTTTCATTTTGATTTAGCTTCACAAGTACACTTTGTGTATTTCATAATATTTAGATGGTTTATTTTTCATTTACGATTAATGCAATGTTTTTTAGGTGTTAAAAGAGACACTAGTTCGTCATGGTTTTACTTTTGAATCTGAAACTGATACAGAAGTCATCCCAAAGCTTGCAAAGTTTATCTTTGATAATGCAAAGGAAGAAGGTATGTCTCTCCATTCCTGTACAGTCTGTAGTCATTGTTACAGTTTTTTACATAATTTTTTTCTTTTTGGACTTGGTCCTCTCGTCGTAGTATCTAATGGCCGATGCGCCCCAACTCCCAAAGGTTTCCGTAATGGTTAGGTGCATAATGAGGCATGCTATTCAAGATGTCTGAGTATAATTCCATGTTGTTCAATATTCACATGATTTTTCTGTGCGATACATTGTGAGAAACTGGTAACTAATTTGAAATAACAAAAAAATAATGATAACAATGGTTAGTAATGGAGAGTAGAACTTAGGTCATGGGGGAAAATGTTTCAACGACATTCATATGAATTTCAGTTTTAAGAACTTTTCATGAAACCTCCGTTCATGTGGTCCTGAATGTTTTCCCATATAATTTCTGTTTAAGTATCCAACACATCTTCGGTGCTTCATTTTAGATCTTGTTAGGTTTTCTGAATTACATTTCAGTTCATTCTAAATTGTTTAGTTTGATTCTTGATGCTTATTATCTCCTTTTATTTAT
The DNA here is from genome assembly GCA_026898455.1 of Plectranthus barbatus. Classification (NCBI taxonomy): domain Eukaryota; kingdom Viridiplantae; phylum Streptophyta; class Magnoliopsida; order Lamiales; family Lamiaceae; genus Plectranthus; species Plectranthus barbatus. Next base: position 737,319 of record JAPKLW010000139.1, read on the forward strand.
TTTTATGCTTCTATTGTTATTTGTTCTATGCCAATTATTAAGCCTTATTGTAGGTGGCAGCGGTGTGACATTTAGTGAACTTATACTCGAAGTAATGAGGCATCTTGAAGGAGCATATGCTTTAATTTTCAAAAGCCGGCACTTTCCAAATGAATTGGTTGCATGCAAACGTGGCAGTCCATTGCTTCTTGGCGTGAAAGTAAGTTATATATGTGGACTACATATCTAGGCATTTACTTCATATTACGTGTAGAATTACTGCAAAATCTTTAACTGCTATTGTCACATTTTCTATTTGAGATTATATTTCTCTTATTTTATCGCTTTCGTATAGTAATTGAGAAATAAGCCCTTTAATACATTTTATAATTGGTGTACTAGCTTTCTTGGTATTAATACTCTAGTGTACTTTATTAAATACTGGGCAAGTCTTTATAATCTTTTATAGCACATTAATATATGTTGTTATCATATATTGACATATTTTAATATGTCTCTGGTTTGGTGTATGGTGTAACTCTTCTCTAAAATTAGTGAATGTTTTACTCGAGCAGCTGAATTTATCCGGAGGTAAAATGAATGCCAAATAATTTGTTCTGCAAAGTAGTTACTGAAAGCATCCAAATATGTCTGTTGACAATGAGAATTTCTGATGGTTCTGATGTGAGGTCAACATTGGGGCATGCATACTTCATTTTTTGATGATAAAGCTTTGTTTTGATGTGCAATTTTCTTCTTTGTCATAATAGGTAATTATTTCTGTAGTATACTTGTAATGAGTACTTTGATTGATTGAATGCTTCTGTAAGGTTCCCATTTCTTACTTCTTATCCTGTTGAATGGATTATGTGAAATTCTGGGCAACCCTGTTGTCTAAGTTCGTCAATGTTCGTCATTTGGAGCTTCAAGAATATCCCGATGGGCCAATTTGCTCTCTTTGTTGGAAGAAGATGAGTCCTTGTAACACTAAGATATACATTTTGAAAGTAAATTTCTATTGTTGCAGGAGTTAGATGAAGAAGCAACTGTTGGACCATCTTTTAATGACACTAAGTTCCTTTCGAGCAATGCACAACCAAAGGAGCTCTTTCTGTCAAGTGATGCCAGTGCTGTGGTGGAGCATACCAAAAAGGTTTTAGTGATTGAGGACGGTGAAGTTGTTCATTTGAAGGTACTTTTTTTTATTATGAAGAGAAAATTGGAGGAAAGTGTCAAAAAGTCTTTCTATGTTGCCTACTTAACTCTCTCTTGCATTTGTATACTGTTTATGATACATCAGCTATATCAACCATTATGAAATTTTAAACTCTGCAAATATTATGTAAAGTGGAAGTAACTTGTCTGATTTATGATATGAAGAACCTGTCGCCATGCTCTGCATGTTCTCTTACTAACTTGAAATAAAAAGAACCCTCTTGTCTTTATACATGATACAATATTCTTATTTTTGTACTTCATCTTGGAAATTACTGTCGGCAATATGCGGAGTTTGGCAACATTTATCATTTTATATGTACAATTATGCTCAAAAAAAATAAATTCTAACCAGTGATATTAGTGTTATCCTTGTTCCAATGCATGCTCTATATATTTTTATCAGATATGCATAAAATTATGTAATTAATCTTTGCCTAAATGTTAAGAAGGAATGCCAAAGTTTTGTTACCTTTCTTTTGTCTTTTTATACTCTCATGAGAAAAGCATTGTGCAAATAAGTATTTTCAAACAAAATAATTTTATATGACTAAGACAATGATAAAATCTTCTCAATGTCTTCTATTAACACTTAATAGTGCTTAGAAGGGTAATGGCAGAGGCACTTAGTTGCCACAGATCCATGGATTGATACATAATACACATGCAAACTGATATAACATAGTAGTAATATTTATGCATATATATTACCTATATAGTACATGCACTTCAAGAGATGCTAGTTTTGTGTCCTTTTTTCTTTAACAAGCTTCACTTGTATTCATTTTGCTGGCTCCAGGATGGAGGTGCATTCATTTTCAAGTTTGACCATGCTAAAGGAGAAGATGGTGGAACTTCTACAAGGCCTGCCTCTGTCCAACGCGCATTATCAGTTCTGCAAATGGAGGTTGAACAAATTAATAAAGGGAAGTATGAGCATTACATGCAGAAAGAAATTCATGAACAACCAGAATCTCTTACAACAACAATGCGAGGAAGGCTTATACGTGGAGGATCATGCAAGTCTAAGAGTGTCCTTTTAGGAGGGTTAAAGGATCATCTTAAAACCATAAGGAGAAGCAGAAGGATTGTTTTCATCGGCTGTGGCACTAGTTATAATGCAGCCTTAGCTGCAAGGCCCATTCTGGAAGAACTTTCCGGTTAGTGTTGGCAACGATTACTATTTATGGCTAGACAAATTCGGCTGATTATATGCTGAAGTCATGTTCCATTGCAGGGATCCCTGTAACCATGGAAATTGCTAGTGATCTAGTGGATAGGCAGGGGCACATTTATAGAGAAGATACTGCTGTCTTTGTGAGTCAATCAGGCGAAACTGCTGACACTTTACTGGCATTGGAATATGCGCTGGAAAATGGTGCATTATGTGTTGGAATCACCAACACTGTTGGCAGCGCAATTGCTAGAAAAACCCACTGCGGTGTTCATTTGAATGCTGGTTGTGAAATAGGTGTGGCTAGTACCAAGGTACGTGAATCGTACATATGTACTTTCTCATGTTGTGTTTCGATGGACTCCAGATGATTTAATTTTTTTTATGTACTTTCACAATCAGGCATACACCAGCCAAATCGTAGCTATGGCTATGTTGGCTCTTGCAATTGGAGCAGACACAATATCTAGCCAAGTAAGGAGGGAAACAATCATAGATGGCCTGCTCGACTTGCCAGGTATATCTATCGAGTCTTGTTTCTCACCCAACACTTGAAAACTGTAGGAACTCATATGAACTACATCCATGTTATCAAAGTTCTAGGCGCGGCCCTGATTCCCTTTTTATTTTTTTCTTGCACTTGGATTGGATTGGATTGTAGGTAAAGTTAAAGAAGTCCTGAAGCTTGACCAGGAAATGGAGGATCTTGCCAAGTTACTCATCGCTGAGCAATCGCTTCTAGTTTTTGGAAGAGGATACAACTATGCAACAGCTTTGGAAGGTGCCTTGAAGGTAAAAGAAGTAGCACTTATGCACAGTGAAGGAATCCTTGCCGGTGAAATGAAACACGGGCCCTTGGCATTAGTTGACGAAACTCTGCCTATTGTTGTTATTGCTACCCGCGATGCTTGTTTCAGGTCAGCCTTTTTCCTAGTAAAAAAAACTCGTTGCTATGACATATTTCATCTTGCTAAACTCTTAAATTTCTTTCCAAGAACAGCAAGCAACAGTCTGTAATTCAGCAACTACATGCACGGAAAGGCAGACTTATTGTGATGTGCACTAAAGGAGATGCATCATCTGTGTGTGTTGGTGGATCTTGCCGCATTATTGAAGTTCCTCAAGTTGAGGACTGCCTACAGCCAGTAATCAACATAGTTCCCTTACAGGTTTGGTTTTCTCTCATTCCTGAAATAGTTTAGATTGACCGACGAAAACCACCTCATTTCTGTATTATTGCTTACATATTTTGCATCACTGCAGCTTCTGGCATATCATCTAACTGTGCTACGTGGGCACAATGTTGATCAACCCAGAAATCTTGCAAAGAGTGTAACTACCCAGTGAGATAAGGCAGTTAATTGCTCCCTCACGGCCACGGCGAAACGGAAATGGCCTACCACAGATGAATAGTCCAGTTCACCTAGTATTGCTGGAAAATGTGTGGTCTGTATTACTCTGTGTATATGTAAATCAATTTTGTTCATGGTTTGTATTTGTGGATTCTGATCCAACCTGATAAAATCTATATTCAATGCAAGTTATTGCTTTTTGTTAGAAATCTTGAGAGCTTTTGAATAGGTATTGTAGATGTATTTGTAATTAAAGATCAGTTCCCTGCATTTATTATATTATTATCATATTTCCAAATGCAATCAACACCAAAGGCTTGGTAACTGGTAAGCGTGAGTTTTGATGATATTTAACCCTATACACTTTCATAATCATATATCATTTTAATTTTCATCTTTAAACTTGGGATTTTGTCAGCTACGATTTAGAGATCGGATTTTATGGTTGAGGGGTGTCAAGTGGGCCGGCCCGGCACAGGCCCGGGAAGGCCCACAAGGTATGAGGCCCAGAACAGTTCAAGAACATTATTAAAATGGGCCGGGCCGGGCCGGACCATTTCACAAAATCTTGGGCCCAGAACGGTCCATAACCGTTTAGAGTTGGGCTCAACCGGGCCTGGGCTTGCGAAACTTTAGTCTCAATTTCCATTCAGATTCAAAAATACAACGCGATAAAAAAAAAAATTTAATCTAGAATATACTCCCTCTGTCCCTTCCAATTAGTCCCATAGGAAGGGACACAGGAACAAGGCAAGTCAATAAAGCAAAAATAAAATGCATTAAAAACAGCAAAATATTGTTAGTGGATACACAAAATTACCAAAAGGGTAAAATTTCCAAAATTCAAAAGGAAATATGCAACAGAACCAATATGCAACAGACCCAAGAGCCAACAGAACCAATATGCAACAGACCCAAGAGCCAACAGAGCCAAGATGAAATCAACCCACAGATCCAACAATCAATCGAACCACAGAGCGTAGAACCAACATGCAACAGACCGATAAAGCATGAAAAAACAAGATCCAAAAGAGAGGATTCACCGGATGTTAGGGAAGTATATTTCCCAGAAAATGCGAACCACGACCAAGATCTCTTCTCTCGGACACCCTCCCTCGATCACCGGACCGCTCAGAAGCCGTGCATCTTCAGTGTCTGCCATCCACGCCTCCAAGTCACCGGCGGCAACGAACCCTTCCGACGGTGCTTCTTCACTTTCGACCATCCACGACTCCGTGACCCCGGCGGTGAGAAGAGACGGATGCGAGAAAGGCGGGTATTTAGAAAACGTCATAACAGAACAAGGACTATTGGAGCAGTCGGTTAGAAGAAAGTCACTTGCACGGAAGACTGGTGGCGGGGGCGACAGATTATCAACGGCCGGAGGGGAAGCAGGGGAGGCACGGTGGTCGTCGCTCAGAAGTGCGGCTTCTTCATGGATCCGGTCGACCTTCCCCGCCTCCAAGCCCCCGGCTGTAGAAGCAACGAAGTCGTCGGGGTAGATCGTGTCACCGGCAGCAGCAACTGGCGGCGAGGGAGACAGATAAAACATCGTCGGCTCGTCATCCTCGCGGGACACAGATGCAGAGAAGGGGGTATTCATCATCGCGGTACTGGAGAATGACCGGTGGTGAGAAGAGAGGGGCGAGAGAGATCGAGGGTTGCGGCGGATCGAATTAGGGTTGGGGGGATGAACGATAGAATTAGGGTTGGGGGGGGGGAGTGAATGATTGAGAAGTTGGGTGGGAGGGGTTAAAAGCTGCGGGGGTATGGGGGGTAATTTTGTTTAGGGTTAGGAGGGTAGATTAGTAATTTCATTATTAGGTTATTAAATTTAATTAAATAAAATTATTATTTTAATAATTTAATTTTGCCAAAATTAGAAATGGGACTAATAGGTTGGGACGGACGGAAATGGCAAATGGGACTAATAGGACGGAACGGAGGGAGTACTTTCTTTCAAATGAAGAAAGTGAAAAAAACTCCTACTTTCAGCCCGTCGACTCCACACTTGTTTGCTGATAAATATAGAAGAAAAATGAAGAAGAAGAAAAGGACTTGGTGAAGATGCAGACAGGAGGGAAGAAATGCTCCATCAAAAAAATAGTATTTAAAATTGCAGATCAGGAAAAGCAACCGTTGTTATACATATTTGTAATTTGATTAATAAATGCAGAGAAAAAGCTGACAGTGTAGTAATAAATTGACTAAAGAGCACAACAATTGATACATGCAGCCACGTGCCACACCTACATTTATTTAATCATTTAAGAATCTACACAAATAATATTTAAATATATTAAATTAAATATTATTAATTAAATGGAACGGGCCCGGGCCTGGGTATGTATTGATCCGGGCCTGGTCCGGTCCGGGCTTGTTCTGAAGTGGGCCTGGGCTGGTCCGGGCCTGGATTTGAAAAATGGCCCAATTTGAGCCCATTAAATTTACTAAACCCAGCCCATTGAAACCATTCTCATTATGGGCCGTTCCTGGGCCGGGCTGCAACCGGGCTGGGCCGTTCTGGGCTGGATTAGCCCGGACCAGTTGACAACTCTCACTTGAGGGAAGGTATCAGGTTAGGCGCGCCTAATCATTTAGGCAGGTTTTATCCATTAACTCAAGCTTAAACTCATTTAATATACCTTAATTGTTGATTAATAAACCTAATTTGGGATGGGTGAACCCATTTGGGTATGAATAAAATCCGCCTAAACCGTTTAGGCGTGTCTAATGCAATGTCTAACGCAAGTTTTTGCATATGGTTGAAGGTTTGATTAATAAAAATGTGTTTGTTTGGCTGTGTATTTTTATCGTCGTTATGCATATGAATTACATCTGAATATGAAATTGTTTTTTTAAATTGTAAATTGTTTTTATGATTGAAATAAGATCTCTTTTTTCCTGTCGATGTTTTTACGGTTTATAAATAAAAGTAGTAGCAGTATATCAATAAGCGTTTGTAGTCCAACGGTTAGGATAATTGCCTTCCAAGCAATAGACCCGGGTTCGACTCCCGGCAAACGCAGCCTACATTTTTTATATTTTGCAAAAAAAAAAAATTGAGAAATAATACAAAAGAATTTGAATGAATCAGTTACAACTTCCAACCATAGAATTGTATTTTTTTTATATTTTGGTTTGAAAATTGCATAAGAGTGACTCAAATAATACAAAAGAATTTGAATGAATCAGTTCCAACTTCCAACCATAGAATTGTTTTTTTTTGTTTTTTTGTTTTAATTTTTTTATATATATTTTGGTTTGAAAATTGCATTAGAGTGACTCTCTCTCTAGGTTTGGTGTTTGAAGAAATGGAAGAAGTTGCAGTGGTTATGGTTCCATTTGCAGCGCAGGGTCACCTTAATCAGCTGCTGCAGCTCTCCTGCCTCCTCTCCTCCTCCTCCCTCCCCGTCCACTACGTCTCCTCCGCCGTCCACAACCGCCAAGTCAGAGCCCGCATCAATTCCCTCGCCCGCCACTCGGTGGCGGAGATCCACTTTCACGACATCCCCACTCCCCCCTTTCTCTCTCCTCCCCCAAACCCTAACTCAATCAACAAATTCCCTTCACACCTCCATCCATCATGGCAAGCCATGCTCCACCTCCGCCAACCAACCGCCGCCTACCTCCGCCACCTCGCCGGAAAATTCAAGCGAATCGCCGTCGTGCACGACCCCATGATGGCGGCGGTTGTTCAAGACGCTGCTTCCATCGCCAACGCCGAAACCTACGCATTCCACTGCATCTCCGCAATCTCCATCTTATCTTTCAACTACGAACTTCTGCAGCAAAAGCCTTTCCCGGTGGAGCACCCGGAGGAGCTGCCGTCTTTCGACGGAATCGCGACGGAGGAGATGATGGATCTAGTCGGTTTACAGACGGAGCTGTTGAATCACAAGGCTGGAGACATCTACAACACGTGCAGACTCATCGAAGCGCCTTATCTCGAAGTTCTAGAGAGAGAAAATCAAAAACCTAATTGGGCAATAGGGCCATTGCTGCCTACAAACATATCTCCCCAAAATAAAAATCAACAACACGAATGCTTAAATTGGCTCGACAAACACGAGCCGAGATCGGTGATCTACGTCTCATTCGGCACCTCGGTCTCACTTTCAGACGAACAGATCAAGGAGCTAGCTCACGGGCTCGAACAGAGTAAGGTGAAATTCCTATGGGTATTGAGAGATGCCGATAGAGGCGACGTTTTCGAGGGAGATGAGAGAAGAGTCGAGCTGCCGGAAGGGTTTGAGGAGAGATTGGGAGGAGAGGGAATGGTAGTGAGAGAATGGGCGCCGCAGCCGCAGATCTTGGCCCATCCGTCGGTGGGAGGATTCATGAGCCACTGCGGGTGGAATTCGTGCGTGGAGAGCATTACGATGGGGGTGGTGGTGGCAGCCTGGCCGATGCATTCCGACCAGCCGAGAAACGCGGCGTTGATTACGGGTATATTGAGAACGGGCGTTGTGGTGAGGGAGTGGAAGGAGAGATTGGAAGTAGTGAAGGCGGGGACGATTGAGGGTGTAGTGAGGAGGTTGATGGCGTCGGAAGAAGGGGAGGAGATTAGGAAGAGGGCGGAGGAGCTGGGCGCCGCCGTGCAGCGGTCAACTCAGCCCGGCGGCGCTTCTCGGATTGAATTGGATTCATTCGTTGCCCACATCACCAGATGATTTGTTTATTATGAGTAGTTGGGCTTGCATGAATTTGTTACATATTAGTATGACATGACAAAATATAAATATAAAAAAATAAACTAAGTGGGCATGATTTGTTTTATCCATGTAAACTATAATAATTATGTTATTTATGAAACTAATTTAATGTTTGGAGTTGAAAATATTCAACATATATTGTGTCTCGTAGTCATGATGATATTGAAAACTATATTTTTCATTATTGACAAAAACTTGCCTTAGACACGCCTAAATCGTCTAACCTAAACGGTTTAGGCGGGTTTTATCCGTACCCAAATGGGTTCACTCATCCCAATTAAGGTATATTAAATAGGTTAGAGTTGGGTTAATGAATAAAACCTGCTTAAACCGTTTAAGCGCCTAACCTGAGACATTTCCTTCATTAAAAAAAATATATTGAAGAATTGGACAAATAATTACGTCATTTAACACGCCATAGTTTAACGTCTAGGTTATCATAAAGTTACTCCTTTATTGATGGTAGGGTTGACAAAATGTCAATTTATGTGTATTGAATTGTTATCGTGTCAAACATCAGTAACACTATTTAAAACTACAATGAACACGGCCTATCAAAAATATGTTCCACACAAATACAACACAACTTGCAAAACTAAACAAAAACATAATATTGATTATTAAGAATTTGATTCAACACCATTAAAGTATTTATATTGATTAAAGTACTCTACCTATATCATGAGGTCATGTGTTTGAGCTTGTAGGCGGCTCAAGGTGGTAAATCTTTTACTTACAACCTTAATTTAGAATTTTATATTATATTTTCGGTACTGATATATCTAGATATTATACTGTATATATACAATTTTCTAACTTTTCATACTGAATATATACAAATTTCTAACTTTTCAGTATTTTTTTCTCATCCCTAGGAGCATCCACAATGCTATCACATTTATTTATCTCCACATGTATGTCATGTCAACATCCACCTCTACTTCTACCCACTTCGCTTTTAAACTCATTTTTATCTGGATTTGGATCCTCTGCTGTGCTAAATAGCACAGTAGAGGGTGTTGTTCCTCACAATAATAAAATATTAATCCTAGTGCCCAGGTTAATAAAATATTAAATAAATTGAATTTGTGGTTAAAAAGTGCACAGCAGATGATCCAAATCCTTTTTATCTACCCACTTCACTATTTATGGGTCTCACATGTCATAACCACTTCTCAATATAATATACTACAAATATTCTTTTATATTTTTTTATTAAGTATTTTAAATTAAACTAATTAAAAATTAATATCGATTATTTTAAATTTAAAACCTAATTTAATTAATTAATTATTAGTTGATAAAATATTATTTATCGTAATTAATATAATTATATTAAAAATGTTAAACATAAAATAAAATAAAATAGTAATATTATTGAAATAAGATTTTGATACAAGATGCAAATAAAATGAACACTCTCTTCATTCATATAAGGTGGACGGCGCTTGCTTCCCGCTGTGGAGTGTTGGGTGGTCGATTTTTGTTGTAGGCATCCATAATTCGAGCTCATAGTGTATCAAGCTTTTGGTTGTTTCCAATTTTTGAATCGCCGGTAATAGCGATCACACATTGTCTAAGATGAACACTCTCTTCATTCGTATAAAGTGGATGACGCTTGCGAGTGGGGTGATCATCTTCCTCGGAAATTGGAGTTGAGAGATTGAGATTCTCTAGCCCTTGCGTATTTGCAAATTCCGAAGACGACATCCCCCATTGTGAAGGATACCCTTGCGGTGGATAGAAATATGGAGAATACCCTTGAGGAGTAGAGAATGACATGGGATTGTTTGGGAATCCTTGAGGATAACTTGATTGGAAAGAGAATTGCCCGGGATTGTTTGGCCATGTCGGAATGTATGGAGGAATGTTGAAATTTTGAGAAGGGTGTTGCGAGATAGGGCGCTTTCCACTCATGTTGTATTCGAAAGTGGTTGGAATTGATAAAATCTAGCAATTGATAATTGTAGACGAAAATGAGAAGATTGTGATTTTGAGAGATAGAATGTTATGTATTTATAGATTTGAAAAAATAGCCTTTAATATAGTCGTTGCAATTTATTAATATATGTTTAATTTATAAAATTAAATATATATGTATACTCCCTCCGTTCCAGTCTATTGGGCACTCTTTCCGTTTTCGTCTGTCCCAGTCTATTGGTCCACTTTCCTAAAATAGCAAAATTTTCACACATCAATAAAATATTAATTCCACTACCACTCACAACCCTTAATTCCCGTGCCCGGTTAAAGGTGCCCAATAGACCAGGATGGAGGTAGTATATAGATAAAAGTTATATAAAAGTTAATATATATATATATATATATATATATATATATATATATATATAACATTTAAAAAAGAAAACAAAAAAATTAAAATAAAGTAAACCCAGCCCCACCCCCAAAGGCAAAAAATTTTCTCCACTTTCACACGCGCCGTTTTTTTTTTCGCGCGATAGATACGCGCGCGTGATAAAAACTGAGGGGACCACTAATTTTCTCATCTTTCGATAGATATTCCTCTACCCCAATTCCTTCTCTCTCATGCCACATCACTTTCTCTCTCCTAGGTGGGGAAGAAAAATGTGTATCTTCCCCCCATTGGGATGCTCTAATAAGATTGTGGAAGGATTAATATAACCATTATTAGAATAAAACTTATACATTTGTCACTCATTGTTATATTTCAATTTGAAGGAGACAACTAAATATATTTCAACTGAAATCTGTTACTCCCAGTATTAAAATCAAGATTTCCCAATAGTTGAATCGTTCAGTATGGCCGATGCATTTCTTATAATCCTTATTGATAATCTAAGATCCCTCATTCAGGCAGCGCTTGGTTTGTTTGTGGGAGTCAATGACGAGATGCAGAAGTTGTGGAGCACTCTAGTCACCATCCAAGCTTTATTGGAGGATACTCAATACAAGCTAATCGAGTGCAATCCCATTCGAGATTGGCTGCGCAAGCTCAATGCCCTTGCTTATGAGATTGATGACATCGTGGATGAGTGTGCGACTCACACCTCCACACTCAAGTTCAACCACGCTTGCAACAAACTCACTCGCTACAACCCCAAGATAATTCTGTATCGACACAAGATTGCCAAGAGGATGAAGTAAGTTACAAAGAAGCTGGACAAAGTTGCTGCTGAGTGCGCTAATTAAGTTTCATCTGGGTGAGATGCTTGGAGATAGGCCAAGAGAAGTTGCAACCTCGCGTTAGATAAGCTCCTTGTTGGATCAGATCTAATTTGGTAGAGAAGAAGATGGAGAGAAGATTGTGAAGATTTTGGTGAATGATCGATGTGAGAGAGAAGCAAAAAACTTATGTTATGCCAATAATTGGCATTGGGGACCTTGGGAAGACTACTCTCGCTCAATTAGTCTTCAATGATTCCACGGTGAAAGAGCACTTTAATGCAAGAATTAGGGTTTGTGTTTCCAAAAATTTTGATATAAAGATATTGGTGAAGGCCATTATTGAATTGGCACGTACATGGTCTGGTAAGGGTTAAGATCTACAACACTTAGATGTGTTAGAGCGGAGACTGTGGGAGTTGTTGAGCCAAAAAAATATATGATGGTGTTGGATGATGTTTGGAATGACCAGCCAGTATAATGGTTTTGAGTTGCGAGATATTCTATCATGTAGCTCAACCAGAGCCTCAATCATCGTCACCAAGCATATGAGAAAGGTTGTTGATATAATGTGAACACTTTCAGCTCATTGTCTGACAGGGTTGTCCGATGAGCATTGATGGATGTTGCTCATGTGGTGTGCCTTCCGAGAAGACGAGGATGCATGTTCATGTGAATCTGGAAGTATTATGTAAACATATAGTGAGAAAGTGTGATGGTGTTCCCTTGGCCGCAAAGCAGTAGGAGGAATTCTACGAGTTAAGAGGACGGAAAAGAAATGGATGTATGTGAGCGAAAATAATACATGGAGTTTGCAACTGGAGGAAACACTTGTAACGCCCCGTATTTTTCCAACCTTTTATTTAATAAATTGCGAAGCAAACGTCACTACAACCATTATATTATTAATATCATCAAGCGACTTCTCTATGATATCCGAATTATAGCTGCGAGGACGAATAGTAAAATTCGATAAATAAATAACGGATGACGATCAGAATAATTTATTCGACTCGGAAATATTTAATATTATCGTAGCGACGCGATTGGGCCGAGTTAATTATTTAAGCCCAGCATTTTTATTTATTTGGAGAATTGGGCTAAGAGGACTCTATTTATTTAACGTGTTGGGCCAATTTAAATAGGAGCCCACGTGAGAATAAATAAAATAGCCCAACTAATTAATTTAGCAAGTCCATGTATATTTCCTTATTTAAATTCATAATTAACGAAATAAATATCGAGATGAGAATTTTAGTCCGGAAAATATTTATATTATATTGATATCACCTCCGAGGCAAATTCCGGAATTTAATTCCATTAAATGGGATACCCCATATTTTTGACACACACATATATATATATATACACGAGATGATGATCGATTTTAATCGCGAGCCGATGGACATATGATCGAGTTGTTGGAATAATTAATTCCCTACTTATTAATTTTATTAGCCATATTATTCCTATTTTAGAGATGAGAACTTAATTAAATATGGGAAGACCCATATTATTATTTTATGCCCAAATATTCATACGACGTCCGATTGAGACGATTCGAAATGCCAAAGCAAGAATTCAAAGAAAGAAAAATTGTCGTATCATTTATTTAAATTATCGGATGCAAGACCATAGTAATAAAATTTAATTAGAGATCATGGAATATATTTATTCCATCATATATGTAGTGATATGATTGCTCTAGCCCCTATTTTGGCAATTCACCCACAAGGGCAATGAGTTACAAAATAGAATTTAAATCATTAGAGGGCAAACATGTAAAGTATGGTTGTGATCATTACAAAATCCCATCAAACCATGTAAGTATATTTCTACACTCCATCACCTTATTTCTCCTTCCCATAATCGACACACTCCCCATTTTATTACCAAAAATTCATTTTTTTTTATTTTATCTACATAAATCATTACAACCTTATATTAAATCATGCAATTATTTTTCCTACACTTCAATTATGAAAGATGGAATATTATTATTAATAATAATTATTCCCCACCATAATCACTACACTCCAATTATAAAAGTTGGAATATTATTATTAATAATAATTATTCCCCACCATGATCACTACACTTCAATTATGAAAGATGGAATATTATTATTAATAATAATTATTCCCCACCATGATCACTACACTCCAATTATGAAAGATGGAATATTATTATTAATAATAATTATTCCCCACCATAATCACTACACTTCAATTATTTTATTTTCAAAGTTCATTTAATCATTCCACTCCACCCCATTATCACCAAAAATTCATTTTATATTTTGGTGGATTAGTTGGTGGATGTTCCAAATGGGAACCACATATTTATTCTTTTGGCAATTTTTAATCAAAAGTTATTCCCTTCTTTGCCTATAAATAGGGAGTGTATTTGCATTCATTAATCATCCCATAAGAAGAAAAATATTTGGTGTTTGTTTCTTCTCTCTAAGTTCTTCTTATTCCTTTGTGCATTTTTCTTGCAATTTTTGGTGATCTTTGGGCCAACATAAAACACCTCCAAAACAGCCCCTTTGAAGCTTCAATATCCAACCCTTTCCCCACCTATTGAGTCTTCATTTTTTACATAAACCTTACCTCCTCAACCTCCTCTACGCAATGACGTAAGAAGCCCTATGATCGGAACACATTGATCTCAAGCACGAAGTAGAATCAAGCTTCAAGTAGATGATTTCTACACTCCCTACGATTTCCTTGTTATGAATATGTGATTGCATGTAGGATCAAGAAGTCACAAATTAAATTCTTAAGGGAAATGGATTAGATGAGCATGCCTAGGCCTAAGCTTGTTATATGTTGCATATTGATGAGCATAGAACATATATATATATATGATTGCATGTTTGATCAAACCTAAGAATCATGACCTTTCATGTTAAAGTTGATATTCAAACTTAGATGGATCTGAAAATGATATATATGAAGCTTGGGAATGAGATAATGGCATGTATGTTGAGAAATCATGTGTTGATGAATTTTGAGAGCATGCCCTATTTTGGACAGAGATTAAAATGCATACGGCTGATTCTGTGATGGTTGGATTGAGTTGATTTTAGAACTTTATAAACTATAACGAGTTAGGAATCTGTGGAATTTGGAAATTCATGAATCGGAGTTGTAAAACTCGAGTTTGAAGCATTTTAATAATGTGTGGCAGATTCTGGCAGTTTAAATTTCACGGCCTTAAAAATATATTTCTGCATTTTGGAAAAATCTGATATTTATAAAATGAACTCTAGACATGTTAATTAGTAATATGTATAAAAATCAAGTTATTTCACTTAGTAGATTAATTATTAAAAATTCGGGAAGTTGACTCCTGAAATCTGAAAATGCTGAAACTTAATTAAGAAATTGCTTATGTTAGGCTTCACCGTTTTTATATGAAAATTCGTTTTAACGAACCGTCACTTCGAGCACGTGCACTTTAAAATCTTGTTTTTATAAAATTAAAATCAGCCTCATTAGATATCTAGATCATTTTTGTTGTTATCTTGAAAATGGACTAGTTAACTAGATAATAACTCATATTTTGGACTTAGAATAATTTTATTAATTTTCAGATTTCACTAAAATATTCTAAGGCCTAAATGCATAATTGGTTCACTTAATTAATTAAAAATAATTGCCTTAGATTAATAATAAGTTGTTAACTAGATCACTAAATCCATTATCCTTAATTAATAACTAACATAGCAATTTGGTATGAACTTGTTAACTAGCTTAATAATTTGACTAAGTTAATAAATCTTGATTAATAAGATAAAACTTAGAAGTCTTTGAATCTTGTTCTTTATAATTTTCGAATTGCATAATTTGTAATTGGGTAATTAAATGAATTAAGAGCTTAGATAATTATTTTAAGTCATAAACATTGTAGTAATTTATTCGAACTTTAATTAGGTACTTTAATCTCCAAGAAGGAAGCATCAACTAGCGGTACTAAGTAATTGGATCCATCGAATCATTTGAGGTGGGCACTACTTTATCCTATCAAATGGTTTTTGCCAAATGTTTTTCCCAAAATGATTCTTTATTTTAAAGGCATGATTACACCGTAAAATTGTTTTGGCACCGTATGATTATTATGATGACATGAATTGGTGGATGAATGATATATTGGAGATGTGTTGGATCGGGGAAGTGGCTACCCCCGTGGTATTGTAAGCCTAATGCATTAGCCCGGATAGTAATAAGACTACCGGTTGGGTAAGGGTGACTAAACCTTACCGGGTAGATAGCGAGTGGCCACTCCTATCTTACCCCTTGTGATTATGTGGATCATGTTACATATGAAATGTTGATATGTTGGGAAAATGATTATGTGGTGCCTAATTTGAGTGGGAGCTCCCAAGTGAGGAAAATATTTCTGCATATACATGATGATTTCAATAAAACTTGTATTATGCATGAGTGTGCGGTGTTTTCATGATATATGTATGTATTTGTTTTCGGGACACCGTGACCACTGGGTACCCGGGAGTACTCAGCCCCTATGCGCGTTTTCCCTGTGTGTAGGTACTGATTGATGAAGGTGAAGGTGGCGTTATGAGGAAGGGGATCGAAGGAGGAAACTGGAACGATTCTTGATTGTATTAATTGTTCGGTTTGTACTTCATTTCGAATCCATGTTGCTTTTGATTATTTTTTTTCGAATGGCATGTATTGCACCCCATGATTACTTGGATTTACGATCTAAACTTTCTAAATCTTATTTTGTATTAAGCTTTCAAATACTTGGATTCATTCAATGCTAGTTCATGAAACCTCTTATTATTCCTATGTTTCATTCTTGCCCAAGCATGCTAAATGTTCTTGTTCTCCTAGCATGATTTGATTTGTTGGTTATGGTATCGAAGCGACGAGCTATGTCTTCATACATAGTCTCATTTATACTTGCTTTCAAAATTGGAATATGCACTTATGCATTCTTTCAAGCATGACTTAAAATATAGTTCCATCATGTTTCTATAAATTATTTGACTCCATTTTTTTTTTCCGCTGCGAACTATTTATCTCTTTTCCTTTCAAGCATTCGTTAACTTATTGCCTCATCATGCTTGTAACCATTTAATTGATTCTAATCTCTGCTGCGAATTAATTATTTGAACCTCATTCTCTTATTTCATTTTCGATAAATCTTTACTTGCTTCCACATGTTTAAATAATACTTCTTAAAACCACAACTTCCCTTAGCGTGCATTGTGTCGCACGTGGGACTGTCGCATAGGCCCGGTTTGGGGGCGCGACAACACTGATTTTGCCAGCTTCAAAAATAAGTTATCATCATACTTTGCTTCAACTCAGAGAATGTTTCGCATATTTTGCAGTATTTCCAAGGACCATATAATTAGCCGAGTAGATTTGATTCGTCTGTGGATGGCGCATGTGTATATTTTATCTAAGGGAACATTAGAAGTGTAAGAAGTTGGAAATGAAATATGTGATGAGTTGGTATTGAGATCTCTTTTGCAGCCTCCATGTATCATTATAACACGATTATTATGCATGATCTGGTCCAATCAGTGATGGAGAACAAAGTTTCCGAAATACAAAAGAAAGCAATATCGCTGCTTCATCTACTATCTGCCATGTATGTTTGCAAGATAAGAAAGCATTCTTTCCTGAAAGTGTTCACCAAGATATGTACATTTATTCCATCTTGAAGAACACAAGTTTATGAGCACTAGATGTGTGTGGTACTAATATACAAGACTTGTTTACTTTCATTGTCAATCTCAAGTATTTGTGCTACTTAAATTTGTCTAGTTCTAAAGTTCGTACCCTTCTCAACTCCTTATGTACTTATTGGAATTTGAAAATCTTTAATTTGGATTACTGCTAAAGCCTTGTAGCCTTACCTAAAAACATGAGATATTTACATAATATGCGACATTTGTGTCTGTTAAGTTGTACATGATTATATGAGATGCCCTCTAGTACTAGAGAGTTAAGTCTCCTGAAAACATTGAGTATGTTTGTGGTAGGTGACAACAGAGGTGGGCAATTTGAAGAACTGCAGTGCTTGAAGCCTTGAACGGAGGCTTGAGATTTGGTATTTGGAGAGAGTAAAAGATCATATGGATGTGGAGAGAACATGTTTATCTGACAAAAGCAATCTTTAGGAATTAGAATTATGGTGGGAAGAAACAATTCGTGTGAGTTGGGGGAAGACATAGATGAATTGGTGTTGCAAGCGCTTCAACCTCACCCTAGTCTTGAATAACTAACTATAACAGGCTATAATGGTAGATATTTTCCATTTTGGATGACAAATCCAAATTTGGAAAAAATAGTTAGGATTAAAATAAAGAATTGGCAAAATTGTGGGCACTTTCTAGAATCGGAGAGCTACAACTTTTTGAGATATTGTGGTTGGAGAATGTGGCAGTGAAATACATTATATTTATTTAAAATTAAGTTCAAAATTGAAATCAAGTGAAGATAAAATTCCATTCTCTAAAGTATCTTGAAATGGTAGGTCTCCCAAATTACTAAAGCTACCAATACTCTTGTACAATTTTTTACTCACATGCATTCAAAGTTTTCATGTTATTCTACCAACTTACTGTGTGTCATTTCTTGGACACGAGACTCTTAGCAACCTTGTTAGAGTTACAGTTTGATTTTCTTCCTGTCTAAGTGAGAAATAATTTCAGGGTCACTACTTATCCAAGTAGTTGATTACTACGGGTGTTTGCACCGAAACCAGCAAGTTCAGAGAGGAACTCTAAAGCTCTCAACGACCAACTGGAGGCCTCAAGGTGTGCCCTTGATAAGCTCGTATTTATACTCACTTATCGCATTATTTTCTTATTTTATTTATGCATTTTCATTTGTTTTAGTTAATAAGTGGAGCATGAGTGTGTTTTAGGAAGTGTAATGGTTGTAGTGCTTAGTTTTGCAGGAAAATATAGCGAAAGGAAGGGAAGTAGGTGAAAAGATGAAGAAATCCGCCACAAAAGTCTCTGTAACGACCGACACACTTTTGTGTCGATCGATACAGAGAGGGAGTCAAAGGATTTGAAGAAAAAATATACGTCGACCGATGCAGAATCATGTCTGTCGACATGGAAGTGGGCGATGTGGTATCGAAGTCGATCGTAGTTAGTTCGACGTGAGAAGATGCACATGTAGGAACTGAGACAACGTAAATTGTCTTTTATTATTTCAGCAATTTGGATCGTTCTTAGGATATAAAAAATAAATCAGATTAAATAAACCAGACGAACCCTATGAATGCTCCTAATATTTAATTGTAGAGGATGAATTTACGGAATACTTGAACTCCAGCTTTGATCTCTATATGTGGATCGACGGTAGAGGATTCCGGATGTAGGGATCTTGATCAATGCTATTGTGCTCCAACAGATTTGACCTGACTCCTAAAAAATCTGGTGAGGATATGCTACCGAGTTCCACCAATCCTAAAAGAAGTCGATCACTCTTTCTTAAATTGGTGTAGCCACCGATCTCTCTCTCTTTCTCTCTTGTGTTGTGTAATACTGTATTGAATAATACTTACAATATCTGATCTGAAGAGAGAAAGACTTATATAGTGTTAGGGTTTGCAAACCCTAACCCTAATGGGCTCAAGCAGTTTGTGGGCCAGACCCAGGATCAAATGCAAATAATAAAGTGGGCATTCCTTATTAATTGATTTCATGTCCAACCCAGAACATAATTAATTAATCAATAAAACATTGTTTTTCGTACACCACGGAAACAATGCTGACTCACCCCTTTATTACCACGTTATTTGGAACAGGTTGCATTAAACTTGAATGATCCACATATTTAAGGTTCCAGACATTCATTAATTAATTTGGCTTATGACAATCAGTCACAATTAATTAATCTATGATTTTCTGAGTAGTACTACTCACTCATTTTCACTTATGCCTGAATTAAATAATTCAACCTGCAGGGTTTAGCATAATGAACCTTGCGAGCTCCTGAGGGGATGTCCTCATCCTAATGCGGATATGATTACCTACATGTCCAGCCTAAGCAGGCCACTCACAAACCACCACACCCAAGAAGCAGGTATAAGAATACATGTAAGATTCGCCACATAGCAAGTTAAGTGTGGTCAACTTGTGTATGCCCCTTAGCCTTCCATTAGGTTTAAGATCATAATAAGTATCTAGAGATCTAACTCATTCATATGTCAATTAGAATGACACATCTCACTGTTGATCCCATCAATACATAAAGATTTACCGACACATCAAGTAACTAGGATAAGCTTACTTATAAACTGGTGTACGCAGCCTAAACCGACAGCCTATCCACAGATTGTCTCAGCCGTGATACTATTTATATCCCGCTAGGTCAAATGATTCATATGATCCTCTGTGATCTCCTACACACCATATGATCATCCCTATAGGCAAGATAATAGGATATTATAGTTCGTATTATATGTTTGTTATATCAGATATTGACTATTATTGATGTAACACATTTATGAAGACCAATGTATCAAACGAATACACTTAATCAAAAATATTTTTAATATACAATCCCAACAGCACGTCGATCGACGCCAATCTGTGTGAGTCGACGTGAAAGTTTTAAAAGCTGGAAACACAATTTCTTTAGTCAAAGCTCGAGATTTGAGAAGATTTACCTTATCCAACTTACCCCTGAAGTTCAAGACCTCAAGGTCTAACCCTACTGCTATATAAACTCATGTATTTGGTTATTTTTATTATCCTGATTTTTATTTTCAAGTTGAAGATGGGATCAAACCTATAATTTTCTGTACTTTCATTCAGTAAGTTTTTATTTAATGCAATTCTTAATCTTTGTTTTCATGTTTGATTTCAATATGCTAGGCTAGAGAACCCTTATCAGGTTCTAGTGTTTCTCCATCTGTGTACATGTTTTGATTCAAGTATTCAAACCCTTAATTGGTTTAAACTCTTTGATTTATTTTCAAATCTATTTTCAATTGAAGGATCGAGAGATAAAATTGGAATAGAATTTAGTTATTAATTGAATGATCGTGAGGTGAAAATTAATAATAGGAAGAAAGAGTTTGATATAATTGCTTTTCTGTCGACCAAGAATAAATCTATTGTAGGATTAAATCGAATTCTTATTGAGATTGACAAATTTGTGTTTTTGAGACCGAGAGAAGATAATCACTCATTAGTAATCTAGGTATTAATTGTCCGATCAAGGAATTGATCTCACTTTAACATATTTTCCACCATATGTCTTTTTTGAGTTTGAATTATTTGTTTCCTTTATTTTAATCTGATTGGTAGAATTCCTGAGTTCTGTGTTTTTATTTAATTGAATTTTCTTTAAAAGTTATTTTCAAAACTCCAAAACCCTTTAATTTGATTTTCTCAAATAATAAATTGATAAACTGCATTCAATATATGAGGTATTTTCGCTGCACTTTTCCCTTAGGTTCGACTATATTCGGGTTATAATAGTCAGGTGATTTTTCCAGCGATCAACCCTCACTCCAGAACCGAAGAAGTAAAGGTGAGTGCGCTTGTGAACTGACAGATGGAGCATCTATCAGCAAGCTATAGATCGTCTACATCTTTGTAACCTGAACTTAGTGCATTCCAGACCTGGTTTGAAGAGAGCACGTAGGGCAGTCGAAGCCCAAACTTCTATAAATCCTTTTGTCATTTATTGCTTTATTTAATATTTGCTTAGATTTCAAACCTAACACTCTCTAAGTGTTGAAGTATATATGAAATCAACTAGATTAAAAACCTATCGCTAAATCAACAAGTTTTCAATACCCAAGGTGGTGCTTTGAACAGTCAGCTTGGTGAGTGCAAGCTTGTAAGATTTCAGTTGCATATACACGTACTCTGTTTGTGACCAACATGTTTTATATATATTTACTGCGAAACAATATGGAGTAAGTTTTTTTTAGTTTCGGAACAAAACTATTACTCCCTCCGTCCCGCCAGATTAGTCCATATTTCCATTTTCGTCTGTCCCACCAGATTAGTCCACTTTCCTAAAATGGAAAAAAATCTCCTCACATCAATAAAATATTAATTCCACTACACTCACAAATATTGGTTTCTGTGCCGAAACCAAAATGGCCTAATCTAAGGGACGGAGGGAGTATTAATTTTTACATTTACATTTATGTTGAAAAGAGGAATTACCCACGTCCTTCATTATCATCTATGAAACTTGGTATGATTCTTATTTAAATTGTGTGTTTTATTTACTATTTCTATGTCTAGCTAAATGCTCAGTTTGAGGTGAATAAATTTACATGTTGAGAATGCTTTAATAAATGCATGAGGTTTCAAATTTAATCGTTAGTTGTGAGAAGCGTACTTCGCCTATCACTGTTTTCTTTTGTCCCTTCTTAATTTGATCTCTAGGATAATATCTTAGTTATTCTTCCAAATGGACTATGTGGATTGGTGTACCGAATATCTGAGAGCAGTGAATAGCTTTGACCAAAGTGAAGATATATTCGGCAGAGTTTTCTTTTCCTTGGATTCTTAAACAGGCACCCGAATTTGGTTATACCAATACCACAATACCTTGTTTGAAAAGAAAATTAATTCTTCTCAAAATTCTAGGAAAAAATGATGAAGAATGATCCAAGCACTAATAAGTTCAATTATTGGGAGAAAAGATTCATTATTATAAAGTCAATCAAAGGAAGAAGACAGCAAGGGAAATATTTTCCAACTCTTCTCATCTAACGAAGAAGCAGCTAAAAGCAAAATGATGTAGATGATATTGATATTGATAGAATATTTGATGACATGGTAAAAACCCTATTGAATGGTAAAAGTAAATCAGTGGTAATTCTGCAAAATAATTGCTGGCTTTGATAGCCGATGTGGATAATATCCAACTTTATATATTTGACATACGATATTTTCTGCTTTTTTGACTAAGAAGAGTATCCAACTACTTTAGACTTTAGCTTTTGGCTTCTATTTAATAATATCTAACAGGCTTTTGACTTTTGTATATAGGCTTTTTGAATTTTATGGGTTTTATTTTAGTTGCAATTAATGAATTCAAAATCCTCGCTGAAATGTTTTTTTTATATCCGAGGCCTATATAAGGAGTCTCCCTCTTCTTGGAAAGACACACTTATTTTAACGAGCTTTCCTTTTGTGAAAATCCTTCTGAACCCTTCTCTCTTTAATAAAGATTTCTTGATAATTTGGCTACAAACTTGTAAGTTCATAGGCTAAATTTATGCGTTAATCTTTACCAATTCTATCTGAAATATAAATTTAATATTTTATGCATCCTTGCATATAATCATATGAATGAACTAAGGAATAAGAATGATCTATGAAAGTTGTTCTCCATATGGTAAAACCTAGGCAATCTGCTTACATCAAACTTAGAGTAATTAAGCCGCCGGTTAACAGATTTTGTAAAATTTGCCTAGGTTGAGTCTTGGTGCGATTCTTATATAGGAGGTCTGTTATCCTTCTTTTATAGGGAATGGATTTATTGAGAAAAAATCCTCGGTGAGAAAGTGAGAAAGTTGTTTGGTTGTGTTTATCACGTTGCTTAATTGTGTTTTGGTTGTTGTTTGATTACAACGTAGCTTGATTGTATTTTAGTTGTTGTTTGATTATTTTGTTACTTCATTATATATCAACCATTGCTTTATTTAGATTCAATGGACATAATTTCATTAAGAGTTATTTCATGAAATGGTATCTTTAATTTATAAAATCAGCAGCCAATCTTAATCTATACTTGCATATCAATTATATCTGGAACATTATTAAAATTGTTTAACTAAATAGCCCAATTAATAAACAACTAATGCATGTGAATATTTCTATAAATTGCATTCCATTATGTTTTGGTAAATATATAGATATAAACTAGTATAGCTTTCGCCCACGATTCATTATAATTATATTTGTATGATTATTAATTTTTATAGTATTATAAGTATTATGTTAAATTAAAATAAAATAGTTAAAATGTAAGTTTGATAAAAACTTATCATTACTTTTGCAATCATGATAGAATTTTCAATTTTTTAATTTTTGCAATTATAAAACAAAACTAAAAATATTTACAATTATAATAAAATATATTTTATCCCAAAAATTACTAATTAAAATGTAAGTTTTGTGATTTTTATTTGTTATTTATTATTATAAATTTGAATATTTTTAAACGAATTTTTTTTTCGTGATTGTTTATTTTTAGTATTATATTTTATGATAGTTAATCTTTCAAATTTTAAAAATAGCATAATATAAATAAAAAGATTTTAACTATAACTTGTATAAATAAGTTTTTTGAAAACAAATTCATTGAATTATAGACAAGGTTGTAAATTATTAAATTTGGCACAAATATATTAAGAGGAAAAAATTGAAAATGTCAAAAAATTAAAGTAACATACAAAAAATAACAACTCTTATAAATAAATTCACAAAATAGCAAAAATTGAGTTAAAAGTCTGATTTATCCTTTATCACTTAATTATTTGGAAGTATTAAATCAAACATATCAAATTCATTGATTTGGGTAAGTTATTGACTAAATGAATGTCTAATTAGTATTCCATTTTAAATAACTAAATATAATATTTGTTTTCATCATAACATATTTTGATGAGAAAAAATAATTTGGAATTGATGATCAGATTTAAATTTTTAAAAAAAACCCAATTTACGCCTTTTTTATATGATTAAATGTGAATTTAATTGATTCTTAATTAATTGAATTCATGTCCATATTTATCATTTAATTCACTGCACTAGGCAGCCTTAATTAAAAAAATATTGAAAAATATATGGTGTCTCTCAAAACCACATCCAATTTTTGCCTAATTTTATTATTAAAATAATTTTGTTTTAACAATTATTAAAGCTTTGACTCAAATATGATAATATTTTATTAAATAAATACAATCCACACCCTAAATTAAACTAAATAATTAATATCAAAAATTTATAATTTAATTTCATATATTCAATTGAACTATTTAATTATCGTATATTCAATTAAATAAATATATTTTAATAATTAATATTAAACATTGACTCATATATGAGAATATTTTATTAAATACAATTTATACCCTGAGTTCATACAATGCAATATTAAATATTAATCATCAAATTCACTCTCATATTAAACAAGATTTGAAAATTTCGTATAAATGTTAATATTTTAAGATAAAAATTTTAATTTCAATCCTGACATAATCAACTGTGAATTAAATATTAAAAATCTTAATTTATATTAATATTTTAATATAAGAAATCAATGAAATGCCCAACACTTCAGATTTCTTATTTGAAAATAAAATAATAAGGATATTTACATAATTTTTGCTATATTGTGTATTTTTTCATAAGAGTTGATATATTTTACATGTCAAATAGTAAAAATTGCTACACACACATATATATATAGGGGAGTAATCATATGAGAACTTCCCTTACCATGTGAAAATAAGAACTAATCTTGGACATCCAATTGGTGATCCAACACTCAAGACTAAATAAATCTCGTCTGCATTATAGTGTAGTGAAACATGCATTAAAGGGTAATTTTGTAATATTTTATTTCTCTTCTTTAAAATCATCCTAAATCTTTAAATGATCATATCTCATTCGATTTAGATTATTTTTTAATGTATCATATATCAAATTAAAGGTAATTTAATTATCTTTCAAACGAAATTCATATTGCATATGTTTTGATTTAAAAATCATCGTAAAAAAATGAAAATTAGTGATTGTGTGCATAATTCTTGTAACAGTACACGAATTCTTATATAATGAACGGAGTTGCACAATATAATGCAAGAAGTTATATTATATAATGCATAATATGATAGATAAAATGCAATAACTTTTTTCCTGCAAAATAAAAAAAAATTTAAAATTAATTATCTTTGCATACTGTAGATAATATCATAGTTGTTATAAAAGTTGATCATATATTACTTGTTTTTAATTATGTATTTTTTTGTTATATTATATAATAAATGTATATTACTATATTATATAATGCATGTTTGTTAGGTATATAATGAATGTTTGTTAGTTATATAATGCATGTCGAGGTCAATATAATGCATGAAGTTATATAATTAATACAATAGCACAATATAATGCTTGAAATTATAGTATATAATGCAAAATATGATAGATAAAATGCAACATGTTTTTTCAGCGAAATCATCATTTATCATTATATTTGCACTTGTTATGTATTATATAGTAATAACATATGCATTATAATGAATGTAATATAATTTTCTCTAAAATAAAAGTAATATCATGTATAATATGCATAATTCTCGTAACAGTACACGAATTTTTATATAATGAATGCAGTTGCACAATATAATGCATGAAGTTATAGTATATAATGTAGAATATGATAGATAAAATGCAACATGTTTATTTCAGCAAAATCATCATTCATCATTATATTTGCACTTGTTATTATATAGTAATAGCATATGCATTATAATGAAGGCAATATAATTTTTCTCTAAAATAAAAGTAATATTATATATAATAGAGGAAGTAATGTCGTATAAAGATAGTAATATTTCTAAAATAAGCGTAATACAATATTATAATGCAGAAAGATGTTTGTTAGGTATATAATGAATGTTAGGTATATAATGCATGTTTCCTAGGTATATAATGCATGTTTCTTAAGCATATAATGCATGTTTGTTAGATATATAATGCATGTCGAGATAGAATATGCAAACATAATCTTAAATAAGTACAAAATGACAAAAATACCCTATAATGCAGGTTTTTTTTAGATATAATGACCGAAAATTTTAGTAAAATCCTGAGCGTTCATTCATCAAAATCAATAGCGAGGATTGGTTCTTATTTCTTATGGTAAGAGTGGTTCTCACTGGATCGCATCTCTCTCTCTATATATATATAGATATAGAGGAGGGATCATATGATAATAAATAAGTATATTAAAAATAAGAATGAATCTTATCCATTAGATCTAATTAAATCAATGGTTGTTATCTAATCAAGCAACAATTAAAACGCAATCAAGCAATAAATGATCAAGCTACAACTGAAATACAATCAAGCAACAACTAAAACACAATCAAGCAACATTGTAAATGTAATCAAGCGGCTTTATTATTTTATCAATGGAGGAATTTTTATCACCGGATCCAATCCCTATATATATATATATATATATATATATATATATGTATAAATATATATGTGTGTGTTTACTTTGTTAAATAGGAATGAATCTCAAACATTGGTATAATAATTTAATAGCATCAATGATTGAGATTTAAGCATCAAAGATTGAATAATTAAACATAATTTTTTTGTGCTTAATTGCTTTATAAATCATGCTTAATAATATTTTTATTTTCTTTTGTTGTCTTTTCAATAATGTTTTATTTTCTTCTTTAAAATATTATTATAATTAAATTATTAATTCAAAAATAAATATATTTATTTATTTTATTTCCTCATTAAAATAAACGATATATTTTTTTAATGAATACTTTGATTTTTTCAATAGTATTTTAATAAAGAAAATAAGTATTCGTTTATTTTTTAAATATATTTATTTTTAATTAATACTTTTATTATTTAATAAAAATTGATTAAATATTATATATAGAAACATCTCTTCATAACTAATGAACCAAGCAACTCAATTAATACAATATATGTCTTTTTCAAATTAAGGTATTTTGGCTGTTAGGGATGTGTTGTGCATAGGGGTGTAATCGAACAGAGTCGAGTCGAGTAGTGCCGTGCTCAAGTTTGACTCGTTTAGTTACGAGTCAAGCTTCGAGCTTTTTAATCGAATACTTTGATGTTCACGAACGTTATCGAGCTTTTATCGAGCCTAAACGAACTTTCTAAATTTAGAATATATTTAAGATTTTTATTATTATTTTGAAGAAAAGGTTATTTATTCCAAAAAAAAATATCATATTCATGCTCATATTCTAAATATATTTCATTATTAGATAGATTTATCATTATTGTTACTCTTAAATCATGAAAATATTATTTTTATAAAAGTAATTATTTTATATTTCTTACTAATTGTAGCTAACGAGCCTGCTCACGAGCTCACGAGTCGAATACTATGATGCTCAAGTTTGGTTCATTTAATAAACGAGCTTTACTAAACGAACTTGAACGAGCTTTTATCGAGTCGAGATCCGAGTAGCTCACGAATAGTTTGATTCATTTACACCCCTAGTTGTGCTTGTGCATATTCTCTGCAGGGTTTGCTTGGAAGTCTTATTCAAACTAAGTGAGAGAATAGATTGAATTAAAGTCTTCATTTTACAAAAAATACCGGTTCTCAAATTAGAATAAATGCTATAAACTCTTCGTCAAACTCAGTTTTTTTACCTCTTTATCACTCGTTATTAAATGTAAATTAAACCAACTTTGTTTTTTTATTTTAATCTCATATAATACAAATACACTCAAATTTTATTTTGACCACTGAATCATTTTCTTTGTGTTGTGACTGACCTCTGAATATTGTTACTCCCAGTTTTTAAATCATTCAGTATGGCTGAGGCATTTCTAGGAGTCATTCTTAGAAATCTGAGCTCCCTCATTGAGAAGGAGGTCGGATTGATTATGGGGGTTGACAACGAGATGCAGAAGATCTCGAGCACTCTCACCACCATTCAAGCAGTACTGGAGGATGCTGAAGACAAGCAAATCGAGAGCAAGCCCATTCGAGATTGGTTGTGCAAGCTTAACATCCTTGCTTATGAGGTTGATGACGTCTTGGATGAGTGTGCAACTCACGCCTCCAGACTTAACCACGCTCCCAACAAACTCAAGAAGATTCTGTATCGACACAAGATTGGGAGGAGGATGAAGCAAGTTACAGAGAAACTGGACAGTGTTGCTGCTGAGCGCGCTAAGTTTCATTTGTGCGAGATGCCTGTAGATAGGCCTAGAGAAATTGCAGCCTCGCGCGAGACGGCCTCCTTGTTGAATGAGTCGGATCAGATCTTTGGTAGAGATGAAGACATAGAGGAGATTGTGAAGATTCTGGTGAATGATGTGAGAGAGAAGCAAAAGACCTCCGTTCTGCCAATAATTGGCATGGGCGGCCTTGGTAAGACGACTTTGGCTCGATTAGTCTTCAACGATGTGCGGGTGAAGGAGCACTTTAATGAAAGAATTTGGGTTTGTGTTTCTGACAATTTCGACATAAAGACATTGGTGAAGGAGATGATTGAATCTGTTACAAGGAGTGGAAAGACTTCGGATGTGCGGAACATGGATGCTTTACAGTGGACTCTGTGGGAGTTGTTGAGCCAAAAAAGGTATCTAGTGGTGTTGGATGATGTTTGGAATGAGAAGCAAGAGAAATGGTTTGAGTTGAGAGATATTCTATCTTGTGGCTCAGTTGGCGCCTCGATCATCGTCACCACGTGCCAGAAAAAGGTTGCTGATATAATGCAAACACTTCCAGCTCATTGCCTGACGGGGTTGTCGGATGAGCATTGTTGGATGCTGCTCAGGCGGCGTGCCTTCGGAGAAAATGAGAATGTTCTTACAAATCTAGAAGTAATAGGTAAGCAGATAGTGAAAAAGTGTGGTGGCGTGCCCTTGGCCGCGAAGGCGCTAGGAGGAATTCTTCGGTTTAAGAGGACAAAAAAAGAGTGGATGTATGTGAGAGAAAGCAATACATGGAGTCTACAACCGGAAGAAACACTGATAATTCCATCTTTGAGATTGAGTTATCATCATCTTCCTCTACAACTCAGACAATGTTTCGCTTATTTTGCAGCATTTCCCAAAGACCATAAAATAAGTCGAGATGAATTGATTCTTCTATGGATGTCACATGGGTATATTTCGTCAAATGGGGAATTAGAGGTAGAAGAAGTTGGAAATGAAATATGTGATGAGTTGGTACTGAGATCTCTTTTGCAGCCATTCATGAATTTTTATGACCTGATCACTGTGCACGATCTAGTTCATGATTTGGCCGAATTTGTGATGGAGAACATTGTTCCGGGAATACAAAATGAAAGCAATATCACTGCTTCATCTACTATCCGTCAGGTATGTTTGCGAAAAAAGACTGTTGTATTTCCTAAAAGTGTTCACCAGGATATGGACATTTTTTCTGTCTTGGAGCTCACAAGTTTACGAGTACTATATGCAAGGTATACTAGTATACAAGATTTGCCTCATTCCATTGTCAATCTCAAGCATTTGCGGTACTTGAATTTGTCTAATTCTAAAATTCGTACCCTTCCCAATTCCTTATGTAATCTTTGGAATTTGAAAATCTTGAATTTGGATTACTGCAATAGGCTTGTGGCTTTACCTAAGAACATGAGATACTTGCATAATTTGCGACATCTGTGTCTGATAGGGTGTACATTATTATCTGAGATGCCCTCTAGAATCAGAATGTTAAATCTCCTAAAAACATTGAGTATGTTTGTGGTGGGTCACAACAAAGGTGGCCAGCTTGAGGAACTGCAACACTTAAACCTCTGTGGGAGGCTTGAGATTCGGCATTTGGAGAGGGTAAAAGATTCTATGGATGCAAAGAGAGCAAATTTATTTGACAAAAAGAATCTTCGGACATTAGAATTGTGGTGGGAAAGAAACAGTTCGTATAAGTCAGGGGAAGATGTAGATGAAAAGGTGTTGAAAGCGCTTCAACCTTACCCCAATCTTGAATATCTAACTATAACAGGCTACAACGGTAGATATCTTCCATTTTGGATGACAAACCCAAATCTGGAAAAAATAGTTAAGATTGAAATAAAGAATTGCCAAAATTGTGGGCACCTTCCAAAACTGGGAGAGCTACCTCTTCTCGAGAGATTGGTGTTGGAGAATGTTACAGTGGAGTACATTATAGAAGATGGAGTTCAAAATGGAAATCAAGTGAAGATAAAGTTCCCTTCTCTAAAGTATCTTCAATTGGTAGGTCTCCCAAATTTGAAGGGACTGTCGAAGGAACAAGAGAGTAAAGATGCATTCCCAAATCTTATATGGCTGCAGTTTAAAAATTGTTCTTCATTGATATTACCACTGCTCTCATCCCTCCATAAGGTGGAGTCATTAGATATTGAGAACATGTTGGCATGTTTTTCAATTGAAACGGTGTTAAAATTCAGCAATCTCCGGAGGTTGGGAATTCACGGTGCAAAAGAGATATCTGTCGAAGGTACAGGAGAAGCTCTGCAAGCTTTGAAAAAGCTTTATGATTTACGAATAATGGATTGTGTGACAATGACATGTTTGCCGAAGGGGCTGCTGCAGCATCTTACTGCTCTGACGAAACTTGATATAAGCGGGTGCCCCGAATTGGTAGAGCTGCCAGAGGAGATTAAACATCTCATTAATCTTGAATCTCTCTATCTGAATGGTCTTCGGAAGATGACTTGCTTGCCCCAGTCCATACAACACATCTCATCACTGAAAGATCTTTACTTACGTTACGTGACCTTCCTCAGATGGGTTCACTCCCAGACTGGATACACCAGCTTACATCTCTCCATACCTTGAGAATTTACTCTTGTGCAAAGGTTGCATCACTTCCAGCTCTGCCAAATCTCAGATCTCTATATATCTCTAGGTGTCCAAAACTGCAAAGGCGATGCCGCAGAGGAAGTGGAGAGGACTGGCCCAAGATTGCCCACATTCCCAACCTGCGAATCTAATCGGTATTAACACAAGTTATCAACGAGACTCAATTGCTGTGATCTCCCTTTCTATCCTTACACTTCCCAGGTATTTCTATTTCTGATGCACCTTCTTTTCCCAAATTCAAATTCGCAAAATTAAATACTATTCACAAAACACGAATGCGATCACGATTTCTTTTTATTTTATTAAAATTTATTGCTATAGAAATATATATATTTTTAGAATAGGAAATTGGAGGATTATTGTCGATCTAGAACCTAGACCTGAATTGATATTAAACTATATTTCGGATCCTAAATTGAGAATACTCCAAAACAAATACATTAATTTATTTTCAAACAAGAATTTATCTTTGACAAGAACTTGTACGAGATGGAATCACCATTTTTTTATGGATCTAAACTTATTCATATATTTTAAGTGGATTTTTTGGTAAATAATGTATTTTTATTTAGTAAATGACGAGTTCAGTTTTTATTCAATAAGTGAAGTATTTTTTAAATAAATGATATACTAAATTTACTTTAGTAAATGATGTTTTAAATCTTTATAAAGTAAATAATGTTTAAAATCTATATATATTAAAATAAGTTGGACGTAATTTATGATAATATTTAGTTGCATTAGTGGGTCATTAATGAATTATTTAGTTCATTAATTATAAAATGAATAATTATATATATAGATCATATATTATGACTTGATTGTTTTATTTGATTAATTCCATATAAAGTAAATGTTTCAGACATCAATGTATAATCTATTTAATTTTATATAAGATAAATATGAATAAATTGGCATCATGATTTTATTTGACTTAATCCAAGTTTATTTTATATTTTTGTACTTATTCTTATATATATTTGGGTCAAAAGCATCTCTTGTGAGTTTATTATCTAATTTAATGGTTTTGGAATATATTTTACCAATTGAATAAGCCACTATTAATTGTTTTGAATCATGATTTTTCAAATAATCGAAAATGTTAGTTAAGGGAATAAATGTGGAGGTTAGTGCAGGCAATTAGTAGTGGCTACTAAAACAATTCATTTGCAGCTCCAATTTATTTTGAATGTGGTGGCTATAAAGAACAGTTGCAGGAGAAAAAAAAAGATAGGGGGAGAGAAATAGAAAAGAATAGCTGGAAAGAAAGGCAAGGTGTAGAGTTTGGGAACGAAGATAGAAAACTTTGGCTGAGCTTATTCTCCGAGAATCTTTACCCGTGTACGCTGGAGACAAGTTCGCATTAGTTTAATTTTTTGTTAGCAAGTATTTTGAACTAATATTTTCATTTCTATGTTGATGATGAAATTTATGTGTGGCTAAACTCTTTTATATATTCTAGTTCATAGGATGTTGAACCCAAATCTTGAATTATTTTGAGATTAATCTTGTTATGTTTCTTCGATTTTAGTCTTTGGATTATTTCTGTTATTTATTTTACACACTTACGACACATGAATGTTTTGCTTAGACTGGTCACCTAAGTTGAGTATTCTTATGTTAACCTGCTAGAATCAAAATGCATAACGTGTAATTATAATATGTTTTATTCCTTGGTAGCAACTAATGAATCAAACATCAAAATAACACTAATCTAGAACAATTGGATCAAGCTTAATTATGAATCTAACATCTAGTTTGATTATCATGTTGTCTTGATTTGAGAATACTTTATATAGATTAAATGTAGAAAGTTTGTTCTAGGTTATCTAATCGAATAAGGTTAATGTAAAAAAGCTTGTTTTAGTTAACTAATCCTAAGAGATAATTCGATTAATAGACTGTGTATGACTTATTGACAAGAAACATTACATTGATCTTGATAATGAAATAGGAACTACAATTTCATCTCATATATATTTATTAGATTTAATTCTTGTTTATCAATATATTAATTTCATCTCTATCCCCAAATATGGATGTCTTTGCTGCTACTCATGTTGATCATAATAGGGTTTTCAGTGCCAGTTTACAGTTTGTCTCATGTTGATCAAAATAGGGTTTTCAGTGCCAATTTACCATTTGTCTCAACTGGGAAAGCTCTGGATTTCCCAGTTGTATGCGCTTGAATATATATCTGCAGTCACAGCTTTCACGGATTTCATCTTCAACTAATTTGGATATGGAACTTAGGATACTCCAGATCGATGATGAGTCCAGCTTATGCAAGAAATATCAATATCCTTGCTGCTATATACAATTATGATTGATACCTGGGAAGCATCAAACAACCTTAAGTGTGTCAAATTGGTCTAGACAAGTTGTTGAGGTGTATGGTTGCATTTCTTAGCAACACCCAATTTTTAGTACAATTCATTAGCTTTATTTTGATGATATACTAATTTTTGCTTAATTAAAATGTTACATCCTGTATGTTATGATTAGAGACGATTTTCCTAGCTATGATGGTAAACCATTGGATAATCAATGTTACTGGTTGATTCTTTTACATTGAGTTGTATAATGGAAAAATCTGCTTTAGGTGTGTTCATATATTATTTTCTCAGTGCCTTATTTGAATATACTGCCCGACCTCACAAGATGATGGTTCGATTAATCTTTTGAAATATGTTTTTGTATGACCTAACATTCTGGAAATTAACGGCAAGCACAACTAGTTTTCCATAGTCTGAAGAAAAAAATAAAAATCCAATATTTGTATAGTTCAAAAATTAAATAATTGAATATAAAAAATAAAGTGGCATTGCCAGGGATCGGACCCAGGGTCGCCCTGTTTGAGGGGAATACTGACCACTATACTACAATGACTTTTAAATTTATTTTAACTATACTCTATTATGTCTATGATTAATTATTTCACTGGATGAAATAGAGGTATTAATTTCACTAAATTTCATAACATACATGGTTTACTGGTATGAGGATTGCTTGCAGATTTCACTCTTACTGCCCTCAAACTGCGCGAATGTACTATCATTTAACCAATTTTCTTTTTTGAGGAAATAGATTGTGAAAATAATAAAAATAATAGGAGAATTGCCTTGAAATGATAGTTGTATATTAATTATTTAAGATTATTTATATTATTTAAGATTTGTTTTTAGACTAATTCTAAATAATAAAAAATAATTTTAAGATGTATTTTACATTTATATTAAACTTTATTAATATTTTTATTTATGATCATATAGTGTTAAGACAGGGTCACCAATTATGTTGTTTGCACATACATTTCTCCAATTGAGATATAAATTGCTAAAGTGTATTTATTTTTTAAATATATTATAGGTTCGAATTATATTATAGTAATATCTTAGATATAATATAAATTAATCATTCTATCTAAGAACTAATATCTAAGCTTTGGAACATTCGGATAGATCATATATATATAGTAGTTAGAAGGTTTAATTATAGACATTACCTAATCGGTCAATTAATTTCATTTTTTTTCAATTCAAATATATAAATACTAGTAAATAAAATTATATCAATTTCTTTTTCCAAATACCAACATCTAATCCCCGCCTAAGCGCCGAACAACTCGAAAACACCTTTAAAATAATAAAATTTCCCATTCTTTGCAACAATCGTAAGTAACAACGACGGCGACTGTACTAATCTAAACACTCGATCCAACTCCATTCCATATCGCCAAGTTGTTATTATTCATCAAATCAAATCATGGCAGCCGAAACGACCCGAACCTGATCAAGAACCGGGCCGCACAGAGTTCCCGGGTCGTTGATCCTGGTATGGTAGAACGAGCTGAAGAAGCAGATCTTCGTCCGGTTCGACTCCGCCGTGAACTGGAAACTATACGTCTTGAACTCCCCTTTCCCCTTCGACTTGAACGAAGCCTTCATCGCCTCCTTGGCGGCGGACGCTTCCACCATCATGTTTCCGGGGCAGTCGTTCTTGGCGTCTCCGACCACGAATGCCAGCGTGTAGGTGGTGTTGGGGACTGTTCTGATGACCTGGGCCACCGCGCTCTCTTCTCCGGCGATGAGCTCGAGTGCGGACTTGCCGCTGGGGACGCTGAAGTGGCAGGAGTCTATGAGCTTGACGGCTTTCAGGGATTCGATGATCCAGCCGGGAAGCGGGGAGGTGCAGTCTTGGACCTTGGGAGGGAGGAGCACGCCTTGGGTGGAGTTGATCAGGCGATAGTCAGGTCCCTCCTCGAAGCCGCTGTTCCTCACTAGGTTCTCTGCAAATTAGGGTTTGTTGCTTCGTTTATGGTAGAGATGATGAAATGGGTTTATTCCGAACTTTGATACCGTAGGTCTGGGCCAGTTAGAAATTCTATAATATACTTTATATAGGTTTAGATTGATTTTTCTAAAAAATAAAATGTATTCATTTAAATATATAATTTATTGAATACAAACAAAACACTTAAATCACTTGCTCCCAAGCTAGGGACCGACTAAATAGATATTTTTTGTAATGAAGAACCAACTTTTAACCTATTTAATGTGATTTAATATTCTAACATACTCCCTTTGTCCCAATTATTTCCAAATTTAGTACTCTTTCTGTCCCATTTTATTAGTCTCACTGCCTTTTTTGTCCGTCCCATTTATTAGTTCCATTTCCTAAAATAGTAAACTTTTTTCACACTCACCAATAAATTATTAATTCCACTACACTCACATACATTAGTTTCTGTGCCATTTTCATTTGGAACTAATAATATGGGACGGAGGGAGTATTATTTTTTACATGAGTTTTGAAATCTACCCTTGAACAATCTAGTAAATTAAACATAATTAACAGGGTCGGTTATTAATAGTTATTGCTAAACAAGGGTAATTAAGGAAGTTTGTTCAAATATTTACTATTCCTAAATGATTTTTTATATTCGTACAAAATAAAAATTAGACCAAATAATCAGGAAGGAAGGAGGAAGTATATTTTATTTCTTTAAGGATTATTAATAATTTAGGACCTCAAAATGGAGTAATTTTCAATTTACGATTTGAAAGATTCTAAAATTCTTAATTAAGAGCTTCAATATCAAATTCCAAATTGAAATTATCGATTTTTTGGGTTTTAAATTGAGAATTAATCATTTTTGGTAAAACTCAGATTGACAATCCTAATTCATGATCATGTTGGAAAGAAACGATGTGGGAGATTGATTTTTACCAGGAGTGGGCATTGGATGTGGGAGTTCATTGATGGCGACAACATCAAGGAGAGGTCCACACGCAGGATCATCGTCCTCTAATATCGCCGGATTCTGGAAAGTGACCGTCGCCGAGTCGGAATACGCCGTGAACCCCCAAGCGTAGATGTCGCTGCCGCTGCTGCTGTACAGCATCTGCAGCGGGAGGTCCCCGGTCTGAGGCTGCACCGACACTCTCAGCACCTGATCTTCCGCGCAAGTTCTCGATGCAGAGAATGTCAGCGCGTAGTGGGAGCCATTGTTGACTGCGACGGTCTGGGATACGGACGCCCCGGCGCCGAGGCGAACGCCGTGGACGCCGTGGGGCACGGACACGTACGTGCCGTCCGGCTGGGTCCCGCCGGAGATGTACTCCACCACGCCGTTGATTTGCCATTTGGGCAGTGCGTTTGCACTTTGCAGCACCGTTTTCTTTATGTCTTCCGGCTTCGGCCCTTGCTCGAAATCTCCATTGGCGAGGAGCCCTGAGAAAAAGCATCGGTCATTGAAGAGAGAGAGAGAGAGAGAGAGAGAGAGGGAGGGAGAGAAGTAAAGGTAGACATACCGTCGAGAGGAGCAGGAGCAGGAGAAGGAGGCGGCGGAGCAGCAGAAACGGCGCAGAGAGAGAAGAGAAAGAGCAAGAAATACATCTTGATAGCCATTTTTGGTGATGAGAGAGAGATAGAGAGAGAGAGAGAGAGGTGCTTGGTGAAGGTAATTGATGAGGGATTGGGAATTTATATAGACACCATGGCAATGGGTGTTGTGGTTGAGAGAGAGAGAGAATGAAAGAAGAAGAAGAAGTGCAGGTTGATAACTCCCTTTGTCTGTTTGTCTTAAACTAATCTTTCACCCTATTTTCACCAACTAAGGTTTTGAGTTGGTAAATTAACACAATTTATAAAATTTATTTTAGGTTTTTATATTGAATGAAAAAATAATGGAATTATGACAAATAAATGAATAATCAAGTCACCTTTTGGGACATTAAAATTTTGATTTAAAACTAAATGTCTCTTCCTACACATTTTGACTATAGTTATTAGAACTCAGAGTTTAAATCACAGAAAATAATTTTTTTTTCGAAGTGTTAAAAATAAATGTTGCTTTAAATATTGAATTAATACACAACTCGTTACTCGGAAAAATTAAAAGGAGAAATATGTAAATTAGTATTATTTGAAACTCATTATACATGGAATATGGAATCTAACATTTTTATGATCTCCACTCCATTTATAATTAATTCTATGATCTTGAATATTCTCCATCATGTGTGATAAGAAAAAAAAATGTGACAAAATTGATTCTTAATAATATAAATTTCAGTGAAAAAATATAAACTTTATAAGTATATTCTCTATTTGTACTTATCTTATCTAAAGCTTCATATCTTGTATATCAAATATTTTTAATAATAACTGTTTCATATTAACAAACAAATAAATATCATATAGTAAAATTTTAAAAGATGTTTGCATATTTAAGATCGCAAAAAAAAAAAAAAAATGTGCCAAATCAGTTGTATTCAAAATATTGTTTTAAATTCAACCATAAAAAATTATTTCGAACTTTTTTTTTTGTCATTCAAGTAAAAAAAAAAAAAACCAACGAAGAACTACAATTATTGTCGGATTTTGTGTGAGAAAAATAGAGAAATATTTTCCATGTTTAACAAGTTACGAAATTATATCTCATATTTTTATTAATCAAATAAAAAAACCCTACAAATATTGAAAAAAAAAATAGTATGATAAAATAAGATTTATTGAATGAAATAATAATATTAAAAAAAAATCGATTACAAAACTTCTCCACTACATCTCTTCATGAATCATCGTGCAATTATGCATAAAAAAAAATTAAAAAAAAAATACAATAATCTGAATCAACCTCGCAATTACTAAACTAATTAGTCTAAATCATGATTATGAATGTTGAACCCAAAACAGCCCGTCA
This sequence comes from Plectranthus barbatus, assembly GCA_026898455.1. Taxonomy (NCBI): domain Eukaryota; kingdom Viridiplantae; phylum Streptophyta; class Magnoliopsida; order Lamiales; family Lamiaceae; genus Plectranthus; species Plectranthus barbatus. The sequence goes on from JAPKLW010000139.1 coordinate 775,693, forward strand.
TTAATCCCGTCAACCATTGTGGGAATATGGCGGCGATTCCTGTGTGCTGGGATCTCCGGCGACGACGAGGAGCGCCTGGCCGCGCGTACAGCATGGCGGCGCGTCTCAACAGAGGATTTCCGCCGCCGCTAGAAACGTCGACGTCGTAATTGAGCTCGATCACGACATCTCTTAAAGACGTATAATTTGACTTGAATCCAGAGATTTCAACTTCTTCTTCATCTCCTTTTCTGCTTAGACTGGTTTTGCTTGAATGGCTCTCCATACTTTGATCCACTGAATTAAAATTTGAATATGACACCCTCCAAACTATATATATATATATATATATATATATTGAATCGATATTATAATATCCCTCACCTATTTGAATTAGAATTACAATGCTAGCTGCCTTTGATTATAACTCATATCTATCACAAGTGGATATATAATTGTGAGATTCTGTCTATATATCTAATATATTCTTTCAAATTTATAGTTATCTATACAGTACCACTAGATTTATATTGTATGTAATGCAAATCGAATATATGATGTTTTATGTTATAATGCCAGGATATAATTATTATTGCATACAAGAAATTATATTTTTATTATTAAAAAGTAATTAGTATATTGCAATAGACTTGAAAAGATATATTTATAATTTTTAATAATATATTCTAATTTGATATTATGGTTAATATTTTATCTATTCATGAAAATAAAATATTTGCTAGACGAAATTATTTTTACTTGACATTAGATGATATGTAATTTGATTTGAGATTACATTATTTATTTATTAAATGGAGAATCCGAGAAATTACTATGTAAAAACGCAAGAAAAATGCAAATTTTAATTCTTTGATATAGTATAGTTAAAAATGTAAAGTTTTAAATTTAAATGGTTTATTTTACTAGCATATTCAACAAAGAAGTGGGTGGCTCGTTATACCTTTTCTTATAGTATAGTTGATAAACACTCGTTTTCCAAATATAGCTGTAATTAAATTTGTCTTTTAGTAAAGTTAATTATATGTTATAGCTTGAATTGTGTTTTAAAATGTCTAAATTTTTATAATTAGTATAACATGCTTTAACATTGCTATTTTAGTGTAGTTTTAGTTAATTTATTTGTAGGTGCTCAAATATTGATCGTGGTTGAGGAATTTATCAAGCAAAGTCGAATGTATTCCAAGGAATTAAGCCTATGAATGGATGACATTAACGGTTAAGTGTGGCTTAGATGTTAAGTTTATTTGTGCATTGTGTTTAAAGGAAATCATGCTTAGCGAGGTCTTGCTTTTGAAGAGCCGCACTTCTTTAAAACTAGCTAATTGTATAATTGTCTCTTCCTAGACATTTTGACTATAGTTATTAGAACTCAGAGTTTAAATCACTGAAAATAATTTATTTTTTTTCGAACTGTTAAAAATAAATGTTGCTTTAAACATTGAATGAATACACAACTCGTTACTCGGAAAAATTAAAAGGAGAAAGATGTAAATATATAAAAATTGTTATTATTTGAAACTCATTATACATAGAATGGAATCTATCATTTTTAGGATCTCCACTCGATTTATAATTAATTTTATGATATTGAATGTTCTCCATCATGTGTGACAAAAAGACATAATAATAATGTGACAAAATTGATTCTTAATAATATAAATTTCAGTGAAAAAATATAAACTTTATAAGTATATTCTCTATTTGTACTTATATTATCTAAAGCTTCATATCTTGTATATCAAATATTTTTAATAATAACTATTTCATATAAACAAACAAATAAATATCATATTGTAAAATTTTAAAAGATATTTGCATATTTAAAATCACAAAAAAAAATACAAATTTGCCAAATCAGTTGTATTCAAAATATTGTTTTAAATTCAACCTTAAAAAATTATTTCGAACTTTTTTTTTGTCATTCAAGTAAAGAAAAAAAAACAACGAAGAGCTACAATTATTGTCGGATTTTGTGTGAGAAAAATAGAGAACTATTTTCCATGTTTAACAAGTTAAGAAATTATATCTCATATTTTTATTAATCAAATCAAAACCCCTACAAATATTGACAAAAAAATAGTATGACAAAATAAGATTTATTGAATTAATAAAAAAAGAATCTATTCCAAAACTTCTCCTCTACGTCATTTCATGAATCATCGTGCAAATTATGCACAAAAAAAATAAAAAATAAAAAAATACAATAATCTGAATCAACCTCTCAATTACAAAACTAATTAGTCTGAATCATGATTATGAATGTTGAACCCAAAACAGCCCCTCATTAATTCCGTCAGCCATTGTGGGAATATGGCGGCGATTCCTGTGTGGTTGGGTCTCCGGCGAGGACGAGGAGCGCCTGGCCGCGCGTACAGCATGGCGGCGCGTCTCAACAGAGGATTTCCGTCACGGCTACCAACGTCGACGTCGTCGTAATTAAGCTCGATCATGACATCTCTTAAACACGTATAATTAGACTTGAATATTCCAACTTCTTCTTCGTTTCCCTTTCTGCTTCGACTCATGATTTTGCTTGAATGGCACTGAATAAAATTTTGAATATGGGCAGCCTCCAACTCCAAACCAATAATATATAGAGAGAGAGAGTTGCCTCACAAAGAAATCCTAAATCTTTCATACTTGTGAGTTGTGAATCAATATAATATCAATTCCTAACTTCTAATGATATGTAATATCAGGTTATTTATATTTATGTATATCTATCACAAATTTTCAATAATTATGACATTCTTCTATCTCATTCTTTCAAATTTATAGTTATTTATAATATACTACCAGATTTACAACCAACACAATACACGAACTGAATATATGATATCTTGTGTTACAAATATATATCAGAATATAATTAATTAATTATTATTTATTTAATTCATAAAAGAAATTATATTTTTATTATTTAAAAATAATTAATATATTGAATTAGAGAGATGTAATATTAATTATATCGATATAATAGTTATATCCTAACAAAATATCTTTCTTATTTTTATTTTTTATATTGTTTTTATTTTTTAATGCATTCTGATTTGATATTTTGGTTAATATCTTATCTATTCTTGAAATAAAATAATTTTTTTAGAGAACATCATTTTTACTTGAAATTAGATGGCATAGTTTGGTTTGAGATTACATTATTTAATCGTTATTAATTCGAGACTACGAGAAATTATTGTGGAAAACGTAATAATAATACAAATTTAAATTCTTTAATTTTAAAAGTTGAAAAAATACTCGTCCTAATACTATAAATACATATTTTATATTTACAATTAATATTCTTAAATTACAAATTATCAAAGTAGTATATATTCTAATACTTAAGTTATAAATTATTAAATTAGAATATATTAAAACAAATTAAAATATAATGTCAAAGCATGTAACATGATATGAGTGTGATTAGGGCTGTCAACTTTCACGACGATACAAATTCGTACAATAATAATAGGCATGAACACAACACGACTCATTAAGTTCAAACAGATCACAATAACGACTCGACACATATGAATTGTCAACCCTAAGTGTAATAATGAATCAATGTCATGTCAGTATCTTGGCAACACTTAACATCTGGAGTAAAAATATCTCTAAAACAATTAAAGTTTGAACTATAATTCACTAATTAATAAAAAAATCTAGAGTATTCTCTCATTTGTTAAATATTGAATTGCATTTAAATCCTATTTTACATAAATCATTTCATATCAGTACATATCTTCAGACCTCAATCACCCGAGCTAGATATTTCATTAAGAAAAATATTTTTTTTAAAAATTGTATTACTACAAATTGATCTAATTTGTATTGGGCCAAATATCCACAAAAATCATGGAGTATTATAAATCCATGTTCTGAGAAATTATAAATTTTTCAATCCAAAAACTTTAATATTAGGTCTTTAATTAAAAAATTTTGAATTTTTTAAGTCCTGAATCAAGAATTTAATAATTTTTGGATCTTAAATCGATGATTAAACTAATCTCCAGGTTCTAAAATAATACAAAATGCGTGAATTGTCGATTAGGGACACAATATATAGTTTAATTACCAATTTAGGACCCAAAAGATAATTTATCAATCCAGGACCCGAAAGATCATACAATTCTCAATCTAGGATCTTATATCGAAGTCCTGGATTGAGGTCCTGGATTGAGAATTATATAATCTTTCGGGTCTTGAATTGAGAATTATTATGATCTTTCATGTCCTGAATTGATAATTAATTTTTGGGTGCTAAATCAATAATTAAACTGTCTTTCGGATTCTGAATTGATAAAACTCATACAAAAATATCATCAATCGTTGGGTCTAATGACATAAACTTGATAAAAAAGAAGTGTATAGCTATGCATGGTGCAACATATCAAAACCTCGAAGATGAGCATGTTTCCAAGTCAACACCAAATCAAGGCTAGCTCACTTGATCTGTTTCAATATCTATAGTTTTAATGATTAATAGTCCTTGTGCATACAACATGAAAAAGAATAACCTCATTTTAAATTAGGATGAATAATTGATGAAATAAGATTTACTTTTTTTTAGTCATTTGCACGATTCATTCACGCAGATAATTTTTTTGAAAATGTAAGTCTAATGACTAATACATCGTTTGTTGATAATATGCAAACTTAACAATTTTCGTGTTTAGTAAATTTGATTGTATCATTTATATATAATAATAATAATAATAATAATAATAATAATAATAATAATAATAAAAGAATCAATACAAAAAATCATCCTCTAAATTACTAAACTTAGTCTAAATCATGATTATGGAAGTTAAACCCAAAACAGCCCCTCATTAATTCCGTCAGCCATTGTGGGAATATGGCGGCGATTCCTGTGTGGTGGGGTCTCCGGCGAGGACGAGGAGCGCCTGGACGCGCGTACAGCATGGCGGCGCGTCTCAACAGAGGATTTCCGCCTCCGCGACCATCGTCGACGTTGTCGTAATTAAGCTCGATCATGACATCTCTTAAACACGTGTAATTAGACTTGAATCCAACTTCTTCTTTGTCGACTCCTTTTCTGCTTCTAATGATTATGCTTGAATGGCTCTCCATACTTTGAATTAAAATTTGAATATGGACAGCCTCCAACTCCAAACCAATAATATATAGAGAGAGTTGGCTCACAAACAAATCCTAAATCTTTCATACTTGTGAGTTGTGAATCAATATAATATCAAGTCCTAACTCCTAATGATATGTAATATCAGACTGTTTATATTTATGCATATCTATCACAAATTCTCGATAATTATGACATTCTATCTCATTCTTTCAAATTTATAGTTATCTATAATATACTACTAGATTTACATTCAGCACAATACGCGAATTGAATATATATATTATGTTAAAAATGTAGGATATAATTATTATATATTTCATAAAAAAAAATTATTATTTAGAAAATAATTAATATATTGAATTAGAGAGATGTAATATTTAATTATATCGATATAACAATTATATCCTAACAAAAAATCTTTATTGTTTTTATTTTTTATATTGTTTTTATTTTTGTAATGTTTTCTGATTTGATATTATGGTTAATTCTTGAAATAAAATACTTTTTTAGAGAACATCATTTTTACTTGAAATTAGATGGCATAGTTTCGTTTGAGATTACATTATTTCTTTATTAAATCGAGACTACGAGAAATTATTATGGAAAACGTATTAATAATAAAAATTTGAATTCTTTAATTTTATAAGTTGACAAAATACTCGTCCTAATTCTATAAATACATATTTTATATTTACAATTAATATTCTTAAATTACAATAAATTTTTAAATTAGAATATATTAAAACAAATCAAAATATATAACGTCAAAACATGTAAATTGATGAGTGTGATTAGGACTGATAATTTTTTACACGACACGAACTCGCACAATGATAATGGGCACGAATACAACTCAATTTATTGAGATCAAATAATAACACGATAACGACCTGATATGTATGAATAGTAAACCTTAAGTGTGATAATTAATTTTAGATTTTTTTAGATTTTAAGTCTTATATCCTATTTTGAGGTTTTAATGTTTATATCAATTTTTTAATTTTCAAATTTAAAGAAAATTATGTTTATTTTGATTTCATATTTTCATTTTTTTAGATTGAAAAACTATATATCCTACTCTTTAAATGAGGGTAATAACAAGAATTGTAAAGCTTAAAGAGTTTAAATGAGTCATTTATTATAGGTGAGGATCCTTATCCCTAATAATAATTATAACTTATTTAATATAAACAAATAAATAAATATCAAATTATAATATTTTAAAGGATATTTGCATATTTAAAATCACCAAAAAAAAATCTGTCAAGTCAATTATATTCAAAATATTATTTAACATCCATACCAGCATTTTAATTGAAACAATGATCGACTCTCTTACATAAAACCCTCCAACGTTAAATAATTATTTAATTTCGAGTTTTTTTATTCGCCATTCAAGTAAAAAACCAACGAGTATAACAAAAAGAAAAAAATTGAAGTATATATATATATATATATATATATATATATAAGGTGTAATCATATCACAAGTCCTTCTTAGATGGGAGAAGAGAATAAATCATGACCTTTGATTAGATAAAATAGGTGGTCCAGATTTAATATCTCTATTTATTTTGTTACTTAATTTATGAATTAATTTATTCTAATAAGGGTATTTAGGTAAGTTAAACATGGGGGGACCACAAAAAAATCTCATATTCTCTTTTCATTTCAAACTCACGTATTTCTCTCTTCAACATATTATCTCTCCTCTAATTTCCTAATAGAACTTGAATTAATCATATCTCATTCAATTTAAATTATTTTTTAACTTACTGTATATCAAATTAAAGATAATTTAATTATCTTTCAAACGAAATCACTATTGCATATGTTTCGAAAAAGATAATCGTAGTAAAAATAAGATACTGCAACTATGCATATGTAGATAATGCATATTTACAAGCTTAATAATGCAACTTATATCTGAAAATATATAAACATGAAAATATGCATTATCTAAGCCTGTAAATATGCATTATATAAGCCTGTAAATATGCATTATATACCCAGTTGCAGTATAATAATCACAACAAAAACGTTTCTCTGAACTTTTTCATTATTATACACATGCATAAATATTTTCGCTCTTGCTGCCCCGATCTTCTTCAATCTCTCACCTCTAAATCGCGTTTTGTGTTTTTTCTTTTCAATGAAGTGAAATTTCTGGAAGGAGAAAAAGATTTTACTTGTCGTTTGTTGTATCAATTTCCTTGATTCTATTTTTCTGATTATTGCCGATTGTGGGGGAAGAAGTGGACTGTGATGATGGTGGAGAGGTGGCATCAGCTGCGGCCGGTCCACCTATCGAGAATCCTGAAACTGCTGCTTGAAGAAGGGCTCAACATTATTCAGGGTAGTTGTGATTTTTTTTTTGCCAATATTACCCTTAATTTGCAAGTTTTTTATTCTACCGAATGCAGCTTTTAAAATCTGGCCCCAAATTGATCTTAACCGTCCAAATCATGTTTTTAATGGCCCAGATTCATTCTCATCTCCCATCTAAGGGGGTACTTGTCACTTTAACGCACCCCTATATATATATATATATATATATATAAAAGAATTTATTAATGAAATAATAAAAAAGAATCAGGTCTCCGCTTCGTTAAAATCATCGTGCAATTTGAATTTATGCACAAAAAAGAAGAAAAAAATCCGTCAATTTGAATCAATCTCTCAGTTACTTAATAATATAAATTTCAGTGAAGAAATATAAACTTTATAAGTATATTCTCTATTTGTACTTATCTTATCTAAAGCTTCATATCTTGTATATCAAATATTTTTAATAATAACTGTTTCATATAAACAAACAAATAAATATCATATTGTAAAATTTTAAAAGATATTTGCATATTTAAAATCACAAAAAAAAAAAAAAAAAATAATACAAATTTTCCAAATCAGTTGTATTCAGAATATTCTTTTAAATTCAACCTTAAAAAGTTATTTCGAACTTTTTTTTTGTCATTCAAGTAAAAAAACAACAACGAAGAACTACAATTATTGTCGGGTTTTGTGTGAGAAAAATAGAGAACTATTTTTCATGTTTAACAAGTTAAGAAAATATATCTCATATTTTTATTAATCAAATCAAAAAACCCTACAAATATTGACAAAAAAATTGTATGATAAAATAAGATTTATTTTAATGAAATAATAATAACAAAAAAAAAAAATCGATTACAAAACTTCTCCTCTACGTCTCTTCATGAAACATCGTGCAATTATGCATGCACAAAAAAAAAAAAAAATACAATAATCTGAATCAACCTCTCAATTACTAAACTAATTAATTAGTCTAAATCATGATTATGGAAGTTAAACCCAAAACAGCCCCTCATTAATTCCGTCAGCCATTGTGGGAATATTGCGGCGATTCCTGTGTGGTGGGGTCTCCGGCGACGACGAGGAGCGCCTGGCCGCGCGTACAGCATGGCGGCGCGTCTCAACAGAGGATTTCCGCCGCCGCTACCAACGTCGGCGGCGTTGTCGTAATTAAGCTCGATCATGACATCTCTTAAACACGTATAATTAGACTTGAATATTCCAACTTCTTCTTCTTCGACTCCTTTTCTGCTTCGACTGATTATGCTTGAATGGCTCTCCATACTTTGATAGACGACTGAATTAAAATTTTGAATATGGGCAGCAGCCTCCAAACCTATATATAATATATTTAGAGAGAGAGTTGCTCACAAACAAATCCTAAATCTTTCATACTTGAGAATCGATATAATGTCCCTCACCTATTTGAATTAGAACTACAATGCTAGCTGCCTTGGATTTCTACTCATATCTATCACAAGATTTTGGATATATAATTGTCAGATTCTATATATCACTACTAGATTTATATTGTACGTAACACAATTAGAATATATGATATTTTATGTTATAATCAGTGGCGTATCTAGGGGTGTAAATGAACCAAACTGTTCGTGAGCTACTCGGATCTCAACTCGATAAAAGCTCGTTCAAGTTCGTTTAGTAAAGCTCGTTTATTAAATGAATCAAACTTGAGCATCATAGTATTCGACTCGTAAGCTCATGAGCAGGCTCGTTAGCTAAAATTAGTAAGAAATATAAAATAATTACTTTTATAAAAATAATATTTTCATGATTTAAGAGAAACAATAATGATAAATCTATCTAATAATGAAAAATATTTAGAATTTGAGCATGAATTTGATATTTTTTTTTGGAATAAATAACCATTTCTTCAAAATAATAATAAAAATCTTAAATATATTCTAAATTTAGAAAGTTCGTTTAGGCTCGATAAAAGCTCGATAATGTTCGTGAATATCAAAGTATTCGATTAAAAAGCTCGAAGCTCGACTCGAAACTAAACGAATTAAACTTGCAAAAATAATTGAGCACGATACTACTCGACTCGACTCGGTTCGATTACACCCTAGGCGTATCCAAGGATTTTAGATTCGGGATACAATATATAAATAACAGTAAAATGAGGATACATTATTATGAAAAAATATATGCAAAAATATACAAATAATAATAAAATACATACATATATATAGTAAAAAATTGGGGGTATAGTTGTACCCCAAATGTATGCCTAACTACATACGCCACTGGTTATAATGCATAAAAAGAAAAATAAATACTCAGATAAGACAGTCTCATCATTTTTATTATGATACGAATTTAATGATGTATTTAATTCATTGAAATAATGTATTTCTTTATTGCAAATGATGTAATTTTTACAGTAAAAAAAATAATATATTAAAAAATAAAATGATGTATTTAACTTATTGAAATGATGTATTAAGGTTGTTTCACAATAAAAAAATGGTGAGACCGTCTCTCAAGACACCAACTATAAAAAAATTATATTTTTATTATTAAAAAGGAATTAGTATATGAGAAAATAATTAAAAATATAAAAAAAAAAAAAAAAAAACTAAAATCGCATACAAAGAATAACAACTCTTATGAGAAAATGCACAAAATAGCAAAATGAATGGAATTAAAAGTCAGAATTACCCATTATTTTCACTTATTATTTGGAATTATGTTTTGAATTATTTAAATGAACCACACAACAAAATTTGGAGAGTTCAACCTCATTTGAAGTAATAAAATTATGAATGGATTGCATGAATCGAAAATACATGAAATTCAACTAAAAATGATATCTAAAAGAGCTTCGTATGATATGGAAAGAAGCAACTATGAATCAGCAAATATCAAGATTTAATCGTTCCGACCAGGATGTGAAAGTCAAGAGGTAAAAATTGATAAGCCGAGTCCACAGTGAAATCAATACAAACAACATACAATAATTAACTCTTCCCCATCATCATCTTCTCCACCTTTGAAACCAAATTTCTGGTTCAACGTGTGAGTACCGGGTGCTTCTGGCATTCCCTGAAGTAAGTAAAAGTAAAGACGGCATGAAGTTTGGCAGATGGTTAAAAAAAATCCTAATGTTGATCAGCCTCTCCATTTCGCCCTCTTTCTCTCACTTAGCAACAAATGTCTGTCAAAGTATGTTTCTTCGCAGTGATTGCGAGTGTTGAAATAGGACAAAAAATTATCATTTTAAAAAACGAGACTAGTAAATGAAAGAGATCATTCTAAAAAAGTCGGATTGCATGATTGATTAAGCCAGTTTAAGTTTAATTGTGCTAATTTGCATTTTAGGTCATCGGTATTGTGCATCTATACGCGCACTGGGTTACTATACGGATTGATCTTCATAATTGGCATGTTGAGTTATATGACTCACTTTTGCATGCACTCAATGATCCATCTGACTCAGTGCTCTATTATAAGAGGGACCAGGAACTCCTTCCAATTCTTAGGTTGCTTCCTCGTATCCTTGATGCTGCCGGGTACTGGCATAGCGTCATTCCTACTCGTCAAAGGATGAATGGCCCATTACCTCTGATCAAGGACCCCAATGAGCAGGGTAGACATAAGGACTCACATAGCTGGGGGGTTTTTGCTATGGTTGCTATAGACAAATTAATTCAAAAAACAAAGATTCCAGTCAATGAACTCACTCATGAGTTTAGTGTCACTTTTAGGAAGTATATAGAGACTAGGATAGTACATTGGTGTAGACATCCAGATCAGGCTATGTAGTACCGATTTGATTTTGTAAAATATGTTTTATTAATGTTGATTTGTTGGTGTATTTTGTGTATTTTTTGTTTGAATTGTTGGTGTATTTTGTGGTTGAAATGCACAGGTGATTAAATGGATTTATTATGAATAAAGATTAGGGATTTCGAGACGAAATCAGCCATGTCGAGATCTCGATATCAAATTGAAATCTCGACATGGCTGATTTCGTCTCGAAATCATTAAAATCATCGTTAATCTTAAATTAAAGCTTTATATTATATAAACATATATTAATTGACATGTATTTAACAATTGAAACTTCATTTAACATAATACATTCCACATTTGAATCGATTCATACATACGATGATTCTATTTGAAATGTTCTTATCTTAAATTAATCTTAAATTAAGACATTATATTATATAAACCTATATTACTAGACATGTATTAATCAATTAAAACTTTCTTTAACATAATAATCAATTCATACATAGGATGTTTCTAATTGAAATGTTCATATCTTATTGATGTTTGAATAGGATGAAGTAGAAGTAGTATAATACAAACTAAACATCTTGGTAATGAATGAACTATTGCAAGTTTCTTTGTTATCGAATCAAAAAAGCTTAAATGAATGTTATATGAGTTGATAATCCACAAAATTTAGTGAATTAAACATCCAATTTGCCAATGATCACATAAATTGAGATCTCGATTTGGATTTCGAGACAACAATTGAAATTGTCTCGACTCAAACCCTAGAAATCGTTAAATCGAGATCTCGATATCCCCATTTGTAATTTTGTAAAATCACCTGAATTCGTATACAAACCAAAACACCTAAACAGATCAAACAGGAACTCAAAAATTCATCCAAATATCAACCACAACACATAAATCACCAAAACTAATATAAACCAATACACATTAACAACATCTAATCAATTCGTCATAAGCATGCAAACAGAAATAAAGAAAGTGTCACTACTCACTCATATGATCAATTTTCTCCGGACATTTTCTTTTTGTATGCCCCGTCTGCTGACATATACTATATGTCTTCGCCCGTCGCCTTCGTGGCCCATCTTGGGGTGGAGGACTGTTCAAATCCACATCACAAATGGCGATATAAGCAGTGCAGACACGTGAATTGTGACCCGGTTGCCGACACCTCCTACATACTTGAGATCCGCACGTGGTCGAACTCTCAGCATCAGAACGTGCTCTACTCATCCTCGGATGACCAGCCTGTCGAACTACTATCGGTGGTCTCACAACAAAAGATGTTACCTATGATGGGAGTACCCAATCCGATGGATGCGGCACAATCATAATGTTGTGATGATATGTCTGTAGCAGAGTGAATTGTTTGTAGTAGTGTGGCACGTACTCTGATATCGACTGCGAAGTATATCTGACAATCAAAAAAATAAGACACACATGTTATAATAATCTTTAAGCCGCATGACAACATGGAATCAGATCGAGATTGAACTGATGACACTCACTTGTTTTGTGATCTAAGTCGACATTGTAGCTCCTCTGTTGCCCTTCCACCTTATATATGTGTGCGGTGGTGGTGCCTCTGACTACAAGATGTCGCCCATATTCGACCGACTCTCCTAACTTCGTCATAACTATGTGTGTAAGAGCATGATCTCTAGACCGTGCAGCCGCCCGTCGCTCGTGAAACCATCTCTCCATCATAGCTCTGTAAGTCTCAAGAAGGGCACATATGGGCAATCATCTTGCCCATAACAAACGAGAGTTGAGGGATTCGGCTGCGTTGGACGTCATGAAGCTGAATCGGGTTCCAGGGCACTGAGATCTCGACCAATGGTGGACTCCTATATCCTGAAGCCTCTTGTAAGCACCGTATTTGCTCAGAATCTCCAAAGTAGACATGTGCCTTTGAAATGCATCGTGCCTATAACAGTAGGTTGCATCTCGTAAAACAGCACCAACCTAAGGACCGTACCTCGACATGTTATTCGCCAAGTGGTAGTAGCAAATAGCATGTGTAGCATTCGGAAATGCTAACTCCACTGCATTTTTTATGCTCTTGTGCTAATCATTGACAATGATCAATCCTTCGCGATCTCCAAAGCAAGCATGCAAGCAATACATGAACCATATACACGACTCATCATCCTCTATGGGTCCAATCCCGATAGCAAGGAGAAATTAATGTTCATTGCCTTCCTTCGTCACCGCAACAAACAACATTCCCTTATTCTTGCCCTTCAGATGTGTGCCATCTACAACGATCATTGGGCACATGAAGCTGTGAAATGCATCGATACAAGGAGCAAGCGCGAGAAATATGTTCTTGAATAAACTCTCCGAAGAGGTAGATATATCATACATCGTGACTGGGTTACGAGACTGTAGCATGTGTAAGTAGCCTGGCAGCTTCGCATAAGACTTCTCCCACTCACCGAATACCATTGCAATGACTATGTTTCTTGCCCGCAGGGCAAAGCTGTAATCAATCTTGATGCCGAATTGAATCAACAATTCAGACATCATCTCCTTCGGCTTTAGAATAGCGCCCTCCGCCACCAACTTATTAGAGAAATACTTACCCAACACTCTTGCGGGCACTCTGCAGGGAGCAACACGATCAATATTCGTCTGGTAGTTGTGCATCAAAAATAAAAATCAATTAAGTTTAGAGAATAACATAAACGTACAGTTGATCTTTGCAAGGCTTTTCACTTAAGCCCTGAATTGTGTGCTTTGTGTTGGTTGGACTGGTAGTGATCGTCAAATGCTTGAGAGTGCATTCGGCCTTGTGTATTACAAGTTGCAGAAAGTCTAGTCAGTAAGAAAGTCCAGTCTATATACAATCACGAAAGAAGGATCAAGATATTTTAATTATCTAACCTTGTTCCAGTCAATTGAGGAATGGTGTTTCACATTTTGATTGTAAAGTAGAAACTCAACAACTGGTATAGACTCGATGGTCGTGGTCGTAGAAGCACCTAGTGGCATCATGGTGGTGTTTCAAATATTGAAATACACATATATAAAAATGATAAATAACTAGCCATACTTATATTGAGATACAACCCTCTTTGAGTGACTGTCAAACAGGGACGAAGTCTTTGCCATAGAAGTACACCGCCACCAATACGATCACCATTTAGAAGGTTGCCCCGACAAAAAACATATAATGATGTAATAAATTGTGAATTCACTAAAGATAATTTAATAGGGGACTAGATACTTACTGCCTCGCTGCATGCTCCCTAAAAATTATAT
>JAPKLW010000139.1:800165-896831 GCA_026898455.1 Plectranthus barbatus
TAAGAAATAATAAGACAGAACTATTGAACAAATCTGCTATAAAGATGAACAATTAAGCCTTTATATAGAAATATGAACTCGAATTTGAATTTGAAAACCATATAAAAATATTGAATTTGAATTTGGAAAGGACAGCTAAAAATGGACAGCCATACCTCTTGCTGCAAAAGCCTATGTATAGGCTGTAAAAGCTATAAATATTTGAATATTGGAAATGAGATTAAATGGATGATAAAACTTTTCGTGAAAATGGGCTCGGTTGCTATGATGTAGACAAAGTGGTTGACGTAGAGAGAGTTTAAGCCACAGCATGTGCATGCGAATTTTTTTTAGCGGGATTTTTCCCGCTGCTACAGTAGTACTCGGTTTAGCTTTAGTATAGTAATCATTTAAAAATTAAATTAATTAATATTTAAAAATTGAAAAATGCCAATTTTTAAATAATATTTTTATATTTTTATTTTATAATTAACGTGTTTTTTATTTATATATTTTATTTTGTAATAATTTTTAGCTGATGTTTTTTAATTATATTTTAATATATATATATATAGCGTATGTAAACATTAACAATTTTTCTTAAAAATTAAAATATTATTGAAAAACAAAGAAATAAAAATGAAAATATATTTAATATTACATTTTAATATATTAAAAAATAAAATAAATAATCATTCAATGCCTAGAACTAATTTTGTTTAGTTTTATCATCAATAATTTTTTCTACAGCTAACACTTGCTCAAAAATATTTATTAGTTTTATAAATATTTTCATTTAGTATTAATTTTATATTTTAATGAGAATTAGTTTTTTTAATATATTATAATTAGAGGAAAATATTTTAAATAACCATTCCTACTAAATGCATTACAAATATACCCAAAACATTATATTGCTTTAAGAAATACCCACTGCCACAATCAGAGTTCGTTTTTGCATGAAATCGATAAGATAATTAGTTAATGATGATCAAATCATTACCAAATATCAAATCAGGCGTCTATTATTATATTTTTTAATTGGATAAAGTTAATATTAAATTTAGAAAATATGCATTTGACCAAAAGACTAAGACCGGATATTAAAAAAAGAATATTTCCTGAAGTCGGTGGCGAGGTCGGTGTCGTGTGCTTGACAACGACCTCGACACCGACTCAATATTTAATAATTTTAAATGTGGTCGATGCCACGTAAGTCGGTGTCGTGTTTGGCGTCGAACTCGACACCGACTGTTGGCAGAATATTTTTTTTTAATTATAACATTTGGTCGGTGCCGAGGTCGGTGCCAATGTAAAGGCACCGACTTCGACACCGACCCTATATTTTTTTTTTTTATAATTTCGAAATTTTTACAATTTGTGCATGCACGTGAATGTACTAGCGGTTCTGCTTCAAAATTCAGAGAAAATTTGTGCATGCACGTGAATGTAGGTGTACTCATAATTGAGATCGAATTATAAATCGGTGCTCTTCACTCTTACACTCAAATTCGAAGAAAAACACACGAAAACACACGGTCTTCTACATTTTTTTCTCCATTTTTAAGGTATTCTTTCTACTCATTTTGAATTCTTTCAGTTTATATCTTCGTAAAGATGGAGAATTGGTGTTCAATTTTTATTCACTACAATGGTCAATTGGATGATTCGTGCAACTATATTGGTGGACAAGAACGATTGATTTACGTTCCATCCACCAATATGTCCGTAAATTATTTGAGAAGCAACATTCAACAGATTTTTGATGCTGAATATATATTTGGTGAGTATAATTTGTATTATACGTCTCAAAGCCGCAGCGGAAGAATTGTGAAATCTTTGTTGACGAATGATTTGGAGTTGCAGCGTCTTTGTGCTCTATATTCGGAGCCCAATATTTTTGTTATTATGAAGGGTGCTGTTGGTGCTGCTGGTGTTGGGACTTCACAGCGACAGCCCTCACCATACAGACCATTTTTATCTTCAGTGAGTCCACCACCGAACCAGTATTTTAGTCCAACGGCTGATGACCTTCAAAGATTTGGGTCTTCGATGTATTTTGGTGCATCGTGCTCAGGCCATCTCGGTCTCTAGTCCTAGGCATAGCTGAAATGTAGTGTAGTAAACTTTGGTAGGAATAAGCCCCCCACGGGAAAGCATTCCAGCGACCCAAATCCTCCACTAGGACATATAACCACCCCTCAACTAACCGCCTATCATGGTACCCCAACACAAAACACCAACAAGCTAATATGTTGGCGACCCTCAAGTAAAGCAATTGATCCTCACGGTGTACAGTACACTCCTTAAACTTCTTAAACAGATCATTTGCTGTCAGTTGCTTATTTTCACAGAAATTTCTAAAAACAGAAGATCTAGAATGAACATCATGATAATCAGAACAAGGATCAAAGGACGAGGCCCCAAAACCCAACCCAGTAACCAGTGCAAACTCAGGTACCCCAAAACGAATCACTCTCCCACCAACCAAGAATAACATTGTATTATCATCATCATCACTCTTAATTTGGAAACTTAAGAGCTCTACTAAAGGAGCGGAAGCACTAGGACCATTATTTTCCCAAACTAAAAGAGAACCAAAGGGTCCTTCCCTAAACTGATTAACCAAGGATTCCCCCCCCCCAATGACTTTAAGGTCGATGCAATCCCCTTCAGTACTGTGGTCTTCGTGGATAACGTCACCTTCGTGATTAAACCACGGAAAGCAGGCCTAATCCACTCAACCTACACATATTATTCAACATATTATTAATAACAAGTACTCCAAAGATTTTAATTCAACATTATCGATATTAAAAATATTTCAACATATGATTAATTAGTTCACGTTATTCTACCGTGTTATATAATAATACTCTCATATCACACGCAATAGTTAAATTGGTGTTTTACACCACGGTGTAACGGTTTCCGTTACCATTAATTTAAATATAACTATGGTTATCCATCGTGGTTCACGGAATTCTCCCGTGTTATACAATAATACTCTCATATCACACGCATTATTTAATTAGGTGTTTCACACCACGGTGTAACGGTTTCCGTTACAACTACTTTACGATAAATTAAATTAATAAAAGCTATATATACCTAAATAAGCATCCACAACATAATTAATTTAATAAAAAATAACATGAAAATTAATAAATGAGTTTAATTTGACCGAATTCAAACTAATCATACAT
This sequence comes from Plectranthus barbatus, assembly GCA_026898455.1. Taxonomy (NCBI): domain Eukaryota; kingdom Viridiplantae; phylum Streptophyta; class Magnoliopsida; order Lamiales; family Lamiaceae; genus Plectranthus; species Plectranthus barbatus. The sequence continues at coordinate 803,351 of JAPKLW010000139.1, forward strand.
CTACATTAATTAATTTAATTTGGTCCAATTCAGCCAAATTATACAATAATAAATAAATTTAATTTGATGGAATTCAACCAAATTATACAAGAATAAACATACACAACATAATTAATTTAATTAAAAACAAATTAGCATCTAATTGAACTTAAATAAAAAAAATAAGGTTTCAATTTGATTTTCCCCCAATTTGTGTTTTCCCCCAATTTGATTTTGACCTAATTTTGCCAAGCTTACACCATCAATTATTTTTCGGACCGTAAATTAATCAATGAAACTAATCTAATAACACATTGTTCAACACAATTCAAACTACTCCATGAAATTTACATAAATTTACACATAATTTTTGCAAAATAATTAAACTAAATAATTAGAGAAAAATAACGAAAACCCACGGTTAAAATGAAATAAAAATGGTTGAAACTATATACCTCATTATGGGCGGCCATTACGTGAGAATAATTTGTGAAGTTTTGGTAGATTTATGCCACAAGTCGAAGTCGAAGTCGAAGGAGGAGAGTCGACGTCTGAATCTGAATGGAATGGCAAGAAAATGGGATTTTTCCCGTTTTATATATATTTTTTTTTGAAAAGGGGCCCGGTCGGGGTGGAGGGGGGGGTCAAATAACTGACACCGACCTCGACACCGACCTACGTGGATCGACGCCACGTCAGTCGGCGTCGGCGACATCGACCAACGTGGCCCTCATTCCGACTGACGTGGCAAAACTCATCTTTTTTTATCATTTTTCATCTATTGCCACGTTGGTCGGTGTCGAAGGTCGATGCCATTACACCGACGCCGACCAACGTGGCACCGACTCTCTCTCTCTCCTTATAAATTAAACTTGACCGACAACATTTTTTATAAAATTAAGTTCGATTAAAAAATACAATAAATTCAAATATTGACCGACAACTTTGAATTTCCATCAACTAGTCTAAATCTACAAGTTTTTTTGTGAAAATAACGAAATTTCACCTCTGAAATGTGTCAGATTACGACAGTGGGTATTTCTTGAATCAATATAATGTTTTGGGTATTTTTGTTATATACATAGCTGAAAGTGGGTATTAATAAACCCCACTCTTATAATTAAATAATTAATGCTTATTTTTTTCAATAATATTTTTATGTTTATTTAAAGTATTATTTTTTTGTATTAAATAATTAATACAATATTTTTTATATATTCCATTTTTTATAAAATATTATAATTAAATAATTAATGCTTATTTTTTATAAAAATATTATAGATTAATTATGAAAAACGAAATTTTTAAAAAATATTTATTAATATTTTCGTTTTTTATTTTATAGATTAATATGAAAAACGAAATAATTTTTTCAATAATATTTATATTTATTTGAAATATTATTATTTTTATAATAAATAATTAATAAAAATAATATTTTCGTATTATTATTATTATTGAAATATTATAAAAATGAAATATATAAAAAATATATATTAATTGTGAAATAAAAAATTTAAAAAAAATTAAATTAATATTAAAAAATAATTAAAAATGCCACGTGGCAAATATGTGGCAGTGAGTCAGCGCCACATCAATGCCACGTGGCACTTAACGGCTTAGTCAGCGACATGGGACAAAATTCCCTAACAGAATGAAAGTGTGGGATATAATTCCCTAACAGCAAAAGAGTGGGATAAAATTCCCTAATATGTAAAAGAGTGGGATATATTTCCCTATTTTCCCAATAAGAAATTATTGAAAGTTTAAATTTTAAATTATTATATTTAAAAGTCCGGATAAATTTGGAAATTCATTCGTAAGTACAAAAACTCCATTACTATGTACAATTAATAGCTGAAGATTAGTTGATTGTGTGCAGGCATATGAAAAGCTTTAATCTTGAAAATGTAAAATGTAAAATGAGGCCATGCACACAATTATTACTTTTGTAAACTAAACTAATGCTGGACTTTTGAAATTCTTGCTATTTACAATTAATAGCCGAAAAATTACAGATTTTTTTGCATTGTATGCTAAAAGTTTTGATCTTGAAAATATAAAATGATGCCGTGTACGGATAACGATTATTTTTTTAAATTAAGCAATGCTGCTACTAATAATGAGGATTAAAAGAATAATCGTAAGTGTGGAAGGCAATACATTCTATTTGGACAGCTGAGATTATTATGATTTCAAGAAATATAATCAAACATGATTTATAAAACTTTAAAGGGTTGTTAATTTTGAGATTTCATTAACAGTGCTACAGTCAATTTTTGAATAAATGGGCAGATCATTTATAGAACTCACTACAAATTGATAGATTTATTTTATATTTTATATGCCAATGTGATAATACTGTTTCTTTTATCTCAATTGTATTAACTGATTACAGTATTAGAAATAAAAATATTTTAAGTGCTAAGAGAGAAATCTCTAAAAAATCCCATTTAGGAGGATAAAGATATTTCTGTAAAATCAAACAAAGCACTAATCAACTCTCAACTCTAATAGATATTGAGCACAAACTTTCACCTTAAATTACAAATAAGAAAAGGGTGTTTAAAAAAAAGAAAACAATTCTCTCTACCACTTAACTTTTGTTTCGTGAGTTTTGCTAACAAAATCCCAACTAATGCTCATGCAATCCAAGTAAATCATCGTCTGCTATTGGTGTTCATGTCCCCTTAAGGCCTGTCGAAAGTCGCAAATTGCATCCATCACCCAAACTGCATACTTATCGTCCAGTCATGGCTCATGCCTGCTGCAATATGGATTATTGTTAAGCGTGTTGAATCAAACAAAAAGTTGGAATTTTTAAAAAAGATGAGTACCTACAAAGTTATGTTGGGGGAAAATTTTCGAACGGCAAACTGACTCCGGCGACGCTTGTTGATTAGGACATTCCTGGAGCTCCACTATCTCAACCTCAACTACGGCAACAATTGAGGTGGGAGCTAGTGAGGGTTGAATGAAGATTGCCCAAAAAGAAGAAAGAGACTGATTTATAAATAAAAGCAGAGAGATTCAAATTTTGAATTCTTGGAACTTGAATTGAATTGAGAATGGATGAGTTATGACAGGGTACTAAATGGTGATGGGACTTAAATTGAAAAGTACGTTGGGAAGTGTTTTGGTTAAGCAAGCATTAATGTCTTTTACAAAGACTGTTTCGTTTTTCTTCTATTTTACTGTGTAACTTTAAATTGAATTACCTTATAGTCGTTTCATACTAATTATTTTATATTTTGTAATATTCTTTTTAAGATACAACATTTCTATACAATAGTACATAGTTCACTTAGATCTTTATGTGCTGTATATATTTAAAAAAAACATCTATTTATTAAGTACTTGAAAAAGGAACAATTCTATAAATGTAGAGGATATTGCTTGACGTATGTATCTTATAAAATTAGTTGCCCTACCTTGGTTATTGATGAAAATTAATGTAGTTAATATTTATTGCTTCATAACTGGGAAAAGATATTAGTGTTTTATATATATGAAAGAATTTTGAGCTTAAGAAAACACTGCAAATATCATGTAAAACAGAATGTATAAATTATAATGAATGTGTAAAAACTTTGATTTGACCACAATATTTTTAATTGCAAATTTTTGGAATGGGCATTGATATAACTTTGATATGACCATTGAATCAGAATTTTGAGATTTGCTGGGCGGTATGGGCTGAGATATTAAATTGTGAACGGACGGTATGGTCTAAGTTAAATATTTGGAATGTAAATAAAAAAATAAAGTGCTTCAAATATATTTGTGCATGTGCATGTGAATTTTGGTTCTGGCGGACAAAATAAGCGGGCTGCCAACAGTACTTGGCGTTTTTCTTTTAGTATTGTTATTAGATTAGATTAGATTTACACCCGTGCGTTGCGCGAACAAATATTCTTCGAAATAATATACAAATAATTTATTCAAAAATATCATAATATTATTTACTTTATTGAATAATAATTTATATTTCTATTGTATATAAATAACCACATAAAAGATATTAAAGTAGTTTGATTAAAATAATAGAAATACATGAAAAACAATAAGCTTTTCTAATAAACTTTCATCACATATAATATTTATTTAAAATTATACCCAAATTATACCCAAAATAAAAGTATTTGCATTTACACTACTAACATTTGACAACTTTACAAAAATAACATAGTGCTCACAAATTATAATTTAACTTACAATATTTGTCTGTATTTCTAATTTAATATATTAATTTCTAAGTTTGTTCATTTTTTCAACTTAATGTCTTAACATTTATAAAATTATAGTTATTAGGTTATATTTGTTAAAATAAAAAGATATTATGAATTAAAATGCACTAATTTCTCAAAATAATATTAATCTAAAATTAAAATAATAAAATGAGAATTATGATATTCAAACTACATTGCAAACATGTTGTTTTGTTTTTCATTTTAAATAACTTTTGCAATTTAAAAACTTTAAAGTTTATTTGCTAAATGATTCAATTAATATAAAGTTTTAACAATTTTAAAATTAAATTATTTTTAATATAATTATATTAGATTAATCTTTGTAGTCAAAACTATATATTTTTAATAAAAGTGTATAGATCTTAAACTTTGTAATATTTAGAGCTTTAGTTTCCGTAAAAAAATCATAGTTGTTTAAAATTGGAACATGGGTGGAAAAATACAATAAAAAAAATTCGTAGTTATTACCCGTCGTCGGGAAATTGCGGAGTAGACAAATATTTGGACTGTTGAGCCTGATGGGCCGGAGCCTCGGGGCCTGGCCGCAACAACACAAATCATGTCTCTCACACATTCTGTTTTTTTTATTGTTTTAATTTAAATTGAAAATATATTTTAATACTCCCTCCGTCCCGGCTGAATTGTCCCGGGTTGACCGGGCACAATAACCAAGGAGTGTGAGTGCAAAGTAAGTTGAGTGGAATTAATATTTTATTGTTGAGTGTGAAAAAATTGCCTTTTTTAGTAATGGGACAATTGAGGTTGGACGGACGAAAAAGGAAAGTGGGAAAATTGAGGTGGGACGGAGGGAGTATTAAATATTAGAATCAATGTATTTTTTTGAAATACTACCTCTGTCCCTTCCTATTAGTCTCATAGGAAGGGACACACAAACCAATGCAAGTAAATGTTTGTGAGTGGAGTGAAATTAATATTTTATTGATGAGTGTGAAAAAGTTTGCTATTTTAGGAAATGGGACTAATAGGGTGGGACGGACCAAAAAGGCAAATGGGACTAATAGGGTGGGACGGAGGGAGTAACACATAACTTTGTGAAAAAATGTCAGAATTTGTACTATGTATTCCTTATTTAATGTTTTGGATATTTTCATAATATAATATATTGATTTTGGGTATTTTTAAATTTCTCACTATTAAATACTTGTTTTTCATAACTAAATTTATTTTTTTGTAGTTATATTTTATTTTGACTAAAAAATACAGGACAAAATAAATAGATTTATACAATGCTATTTTGAGAACAAAATAGGATTAAAGTTTTGCCAAATGAAAATTGTTACTACGATTACTGGATAAAATTTTAAAAGATGGAAACAACTTCAGCAAAATAAATAAATAAACTATTAAACTTTTTTGTATTTATAGATTATTATAAGAATGAGGAAAATGAGTTGCAAATATCAAAATTAAACCTCATCATCATACCAAGGACTTTGCGTGTTTTAGGAAGAAAATGCCGCAGTTTTTGTTATTTTCAAGTCAGAAATGACCACACATTTGAATTTCTTAAATTTGGAATTGGTTTTTCGGAAGGTGTGCCCTGTTTCTCAAAAATCAGATGTAGTAATGTTTTAGTCAAAAATTAAATAATACTACTAATTTGGATTTAACATTTTCACTGACACTCTATTTCAGTAAATAGATAGATAATTAAATTTGGTTTAATCATTCACAGGGCTTAAGTTAAAATTAACTATCAATTAAGTTTTTGTAATTGCAAATTGAAACGATGAAAAAAACTTATTTCTAATTTATAATTTCTATTATTTAGAAGTGTTGGGTTTATAAAATTAATAAATTTTATATGTTATACACTAATTTTTAATCTCGGATGAATCTAGCACAAAATATTAAAACATTAATTAAATTATCTTTACATTTGCCATTTTTATTAGTTCCAAAGTATAGAGTATACATATAAAAAAGTAAGAATCAATTCTGAACTTTAGAGTTTATAGTGAGCTTGATCCACTCGAAAATAATACACATTTTTTGTCAAGGTGACGTGAAACTAATTTTGTTGATAACTCAAAAATAATACACAATTTTTGTCAAGGTAACGACTAACGTGAAAGTAAATGCAATATTTAATACATTTTTCAAGATGTCAAACTATTTATTTCTTCTTTTAAGAGCATATCTTCTTTTGTGAATATCAAAAGAGAGAGGAAGAAAAATTACTTGGGAGATAGAGTAAAAAAATAGATGTCCCCTTTCTATAATCTTGAGGTTATAACATATTTTACATCGGGGATTAGAGAATTATTATTTTTAATTTGACATTTACTAAACCTATTAAATGAAAATAAAATTTGTCAAAAGATATACATATAACTCAACTTTTCATATGATAAGTTTTATTTCTCTACACTCTCTCGTGTTTATGAATGGCTAACCTTCTACCACGCGACTCAGCAGCGAGCTCGTCACTGTAGTCCTTAGCTAGTGCAACCGCGGTTGTTGATGACAGCAAGAGCCAGCATCCGATGTGCAGCCCGTGAATTAGTAAACTCAGACATCTAATGATTGTTTATCTGCTGCAGCTGAGATATGCCAATTGATTAGCTTTCACTTTGTAATCATTCTCTGTTCATTTTTTTATTGATTGTTGATGTCTAAAAAGGAATGGAGTAGATGTAACAATAGGACTTACAGTTCTTCAGCATTGGGTCGAGCCTTAACCAAAGAAGAAGTATCTCCAACAGTCGTCTCTAATCCCATTTTTTTTAGAGCTCCTCTGTATTTTCATTTATTGGCCCTTTTCACTTGCTTTCTTGTTATACAACGGTAGCTTTTGGATTGAGTTGCTATGTTGTTTGTTAAACCCAAAAAAAAAAAAAAAAATCGAAGACGACATCATGTAGGTGGTTTGGCTTGTAATTAATGAGATGAAAGAGGTGGTGAATGTAGGTGTATGGAGGAAGAAAGGTAATATGAGCTGCTGCTATTAAGTGTGAGGTGATTGGTGAAAGAAAAGTAAAAATTTGTCATAGTAGGTATGAAAGTAGGAAGGAATTAATAATTATTCACTTTTTTTCAATATACAAATGTGGTCAATTTAATGCCACAATTTTTTTTTTTTAATTTTAAAGCTTTCCTACGAAAATAGATGAAAGTTGGCGGGCATGTCATGAATTTTGGGCGGGACAACTTTGTTTGGAACAGTGTTTTTCGGTTTCATTTTAGTATATAGAATAGATGTGAAACACCATTCCTCAATTGACTGGAACAAGGTTAGATAATTAAAATATCTTAATCCTTCTTTTGTGATTGTATATAGACTGGACTTTCTTACTGACTAGACTTTCTGCAACTTGTAATACACAAGGCCGAATGCACTCTCAAGCATTTGACGATCACTACCAATCCAACCAACACAAAGCACACAATTCAGGGCTTAAGTGAAAAGCCTTGCAAAGATCAACTGTAAGTTTATGTTATTCTCTAAACTTAATTGATTTTTATTTTTGTTAATATTTTGAAAACTGTATAGGTTCACACTAAAGGAAAAACATGGATCACAAAAAGTGACCGTATTCCATTAATTCGTTAACATCAGAAATGTTAAGTTGCAATTTTCTGGTAATTACCGTTGCATCAATGTCGGGAACAGTAAGAGAGCCACTTATTTTCCCATTGAGGTACGTGCATGCATGAATGTGTATTAGCCTATTGTGTATGAGCTAGCATAATGTAACATGATTATATGGTTGCTTGTGTAGTTATGTCGTTTAGTAGGAAAACAGCATTATTGCAATGGTCTCTCAACAAAGCAAATAAGCTATTAACTACAAGATATGTGCAATAATTAAAGTTCGAATTAAGATATTACCTGTGGGCGGCAACCGCATGACAACATGGAATCAAATCGAGATCGAACTGACGACACTCATACGTTCTGTGCTCTAAGTCGACATTGTAGCTCCTCTGTTCCCTTCCATCTTATATGTGTGCGGTGGTGGTGCCTCTGACTACAAGATGTCGCCCATATTTGACCGACTCTCCTAACTTCGTCATAACTATGTGTGTCAGAGCATGATCTCTAGATCGTGCAGTCGCCCGTCGCTCGTGAAACCATCTCTCCACCATAGCTCTATAAGTCTCAAGAAGGGCGCATATGGGCAATCGTCTTACCCATAACAAACGAGAGTTGAGGGATTCGGCTGCGTTGGACATCATGAAGCTGAATCGGGTTCCAGGGCACTGAGATCTCGACCAACGATGGACTTCTATATCCTGAAGCCTCTTGTAAGCAACGTCTTTGCTCAGAATCTCCAAAGTAGACATGTGCTTTTGAAATGCATCATGCCTATAACAATAGGCTGCATCTCGTAAAACAACACCAACCTGAGAACCGTACCTCGACATGTTATTCGCCAAATGGTAGTAGCAAATAGCATGTGTAGCATTCAGAAATGCTAACTCCACTGCATTTTTTATGCTCTTGTGTTGATCACTGACAATGATCAGTCCTTCGCGATCTCCAAAGCAAGCATGCAAGAGATACATGAACCATATCCATGACTCATCATCCTCTATGGGTCCAATCCCGATAGAAAGGGGAAATAATTGTTCATTACCATCTTTCGTCACCGCAACAAACAACATTCCCTTATCTTGCCCTTTAGATGTGTGCCATCTACAACGATCACTGGGCGCATGAATGCAAGGAGCAAGCGCGAGAAACATGTGCTTGAACAAACTCTCCGAAGAAGTAGATATATCATACATCATGCCTGGGTTACGAGATTGTAGCATGTATAAATAGCTCGGCAGCATCGCATAAGACTTCTCCAACTCGCCGAATACCATTGTAATGGCTATGTTTCTTGCCCGCAGGGCAAAGCTGTAATCAATCTTGATGCCGAATTGAATCAACAATTCAGATATCATGAGCGCCTTCCGCCGCCAACTTACTAGAGAAATACTTACCCAACACTCTTGCGGACACTCTGCGGGGAGCAACACAATCAATATTCGTCTGGCAGTTGTGCATCAAATCACACTTGAATATTCTCCAAAAAGTTCCAGATTGTCTTGCACTAGCATAAAAGGACAATCATTCTCATGCTTGCATCTGAAGTTGAGCCGAGTAGTGTTGGACCTCTCCGTAGAGTATTCCAACCGGTGATGCAAGTGATGCAGTCCTACAGCAAGATCAAGTTCATCCTTGTTGCTAAATGTCGCTCCAATGCATAGCTCAGTTGGAGCCCAATCAGCGGGCATAATCCACTCTAAATGCTCAGGAGCATCAACCTCTATTAAAGGAAGCACCCAACTCCTTACTTCCTGATCATGTCGAGCTGCAACCACGGACTGACTCAAGTTATTGTTAGATAGTCCGTACTGATCCATTCGCCCGGGAGCTAGAATCCATCTAGAAAAATCACTGACCAATGACTCAAACAACCGACTTTGGTCCTCCTCCTCGTCCCTCTCCTCCTTGCTTGCCTCCTCCTCCTCCTCCTCCTCGTCATCACAATAATCGTCATCATCATTAGTAGATTCCGCCTCATACTCATCTACGAAGTCATCAGCGAATGAGATGCTAGGACCACCCATTCGTGTTGATCGTTGTGACTGTGACTGAGGTGGCTAAAATCGGGACTGATTTTGCTTCAATTTGGTGACCACATATATAATTGGATCAATGCTATTTTCATATAGCATCTTCATTATATCTTCATCGGTCTTCAGTCCAGCCTTCACATGCCTCGAGCCCCCAGATATACTGCTCATGTAAAACAAGCAGTAATTAGTAGTGAGGAGATCACAGTGCATGATCTCGTGAATCTCGGACAATATGGCATTGTAGGAGATTCGCTCACGCCTCAAACATATCAATTGCTCGTCTCCGCCAATATACTCGGATCTGTCCCATGAACCACCATGACGTATGATGAAACGTTGATACAACATCTGCGATAAATGATACAAAAATATCAAATTAAATCTAGAGCATGAACCGGCAGACAATTCGAGATTTCGATATCAAAATCGAGATCTCAGAAATACATTAAAAAATCAAGATCTCGTGACAAAATCGAGATCTCGAATTGATTTTGCGATCTCGACTTCGAAGTCGAGATCTCGAAATCAATTCGAGATCTCGATTTCCCTGTGTTTTTCCCTTAGTTCTCTGCGTATCTTTTACGAAGAACAGTCCTAAAATTACTATATTTTCTAAAAAATTAAGATATACAAATCGATTATGAAAACATATCATCATAATAATGCAGAAAACGGTTGAAATCAACATACCTTTGATTTTTGGCTCTCAAAACTCTCTCAACTATCTTCAAATTTTTTTTTGAATGCTTCCTCGTACAATGAAAGACAATTTTGTTTGTAAAAGGTTTTAATAAATTTCCAACAACCTTGGTTGTTGGAAATAAATGATAAAATTATTATTTTCGAAATGAAAATAACTTTAATAAAGTTGATTTTGTCTTGTAGCCGAAAATGAATGTGAGAAAAAGACAAAAGTACAAAGTGGCTATAAAACTTATATTTTTATCCTTATGGCTATAAAACACACCCACTTATTCAAAGTGGCTAGTTATATGTATTCCCACTTACATAAGTCATATATTCAAATTCCACCCACATCTTGATGTGTATCTCTTTTTAATGAGTATTAATTTGTCTACGCGTGATACGTAATTTCTTTTTATTTATAATATAATTTATTACTATATAAATTTATGTTAATTTTTTGTATTATTATATGAGTTTTATCAATTCATGACATGAAAGATAGTTTAATTATCAATTTAGGACCCGAAATATTAATTATCAATTTATGATCCGAAAGATCACACCATTCTCAATCCAGGACCTCAATATCAGGTCCTGGATTGAGAACTATTTGATCTTTCGGATCCTAAATTGACAATTAATCTTTCGAGTCTTAAATCGACAATTAAACTATCTTTTACGTTCTGAATCGACAATTCTCCTAAATTTAGTTACCAAAAAAGTAAAGATTTAACCAACATAATTTCAATTTAATGACTATAATTTATTCTCTAAAATATTCTCCGTTAATGCATATCTAACCTATGTTCTCTATAAATTTTTCAAGAATACTCTATAAATTAACAAATTTTCTAAAATAATAAAAATTTTCGGTCCCGACTTGGGCTTTTGTAAAACATCATCAAATTCGATAATATAATAAGATAATAAATTTTTGGAAAATTCGTTTATAAATGTAAGGTATCATTAAAACTCTAAATTAATAATTCATAAATATTGTGGTAATTTGCTTAAATACAAATTTATTATTACTTGATTTTTCTTAAAATTTAAATCTTATTGGATTTCATTTCTAACATTTTTAATTGTAATCAGGTTTTCCAGTGTCGAGTTCTCTAGCTGCAACAAAAAACTGATTGATTCATGAATATCACAGTTAATTATAGACAATACAGTGAATTAATATTATGCATAAGTATATTTAATTAATTATAAAGAATTGATTGATGCATGAATATAATCAGTGCAACATATATGATTTCACTTATCTTGAATACATATATATTAAATTATTTGTTGAATTTAATGTCTCTCTTTGAATTAATAAAATATTAATTTATTAATATATCTCTAAATTAACAAAATTTCATGATCCCGAAGTTATTAATTTATATAAATTTTAATGTATTAATCAACATATTTTAAGTCAACACAAGTCAAGTCAATCGAGTGGCGTGAAGGATCAATTCCTCCCATATATAGACATAGATGTAAGACCAATTTTCTCAAGTCTTTGGAATTTTTATGGGAAATAAATAACAATATAAATGCATTGTTTACTTTCAAAATAGTTACTATACCAGCTTGTCTGTGGAGTAGTCAAGTAAAACTCTAGAAAGAAACAAAGAAATATGAGGTGTAAAATCAAGAAATATAACAGAGAATTTCAACACTTTCAGATGGAGTTGGTCAGTTTTGGTAGAGTGTACAGTTACTGAGTATTTTTTATTTATTTTTTTAACTTTTTTTTTTGTTAAAGATTAAACAAAATATACAATAATTACTTTAGCTAATAAATATGAAATTATTCGAAACTACATAAATTTAGGATGGGATTCCATTGCCTGCCAAATGATTTGAGGAGTCTGTCTTGAATTTCAAAATAGAATGCTATTTTGAAACCATTAATCTCACTAATAAACATTTGAAGTAATGTCACGAGGATTAATGGATATGAATTTATATGATTATAAAAAAATTCTCTTAAGATTTTCCATCAATAAAACTATATCATTAGTAGAAGTGTTGTTAACGATAACTCGATATTAGTATAATATCTTATACTAATAGAGTTAAGTGGAGTCTTATATACAATGAATTATTTCTTTATTTTTTTAATATAGGACAATTGGGTTGACACTTGACCGATTCCAACAATGCTCGTCCTCAAACCTATGAGACCCCATATCCGTAGCCTCTCCTCAAGTCTTAATCCGTCTCAACTCATCTTGTACCGTCGTAAATCAATGGAACCCGCTGCCTGACCCTGACAATATCGGGAATTTTTCGACACAAGCTATTAGAGATGATCCCACATTCACCAGAGTCCACCACCTCCACGTATGATACTGTCCGTTTTGGGCATCATAAGTCCTCATGGTTTTGTCTTCATACGAATGAGTGCACTCCTATATATTACAAGGAACCATTTTCTTATATCCTCAATCTATATATATAGGCTGTTAACTGCGAAGGTTTAATAGGCATATCAAGCAAAGAAAAAAGATTGAGAATGAAGAGACATATGATGGCCATTTTTTCTTTGATCATCATCTTCTTCTTCTCCTCTTGTTTCCCCAAGTTGACATCATCATCATCATCATCAAACAATGAAACAGATTTAGTGTCACTACTAGCCCTCAAATTCGCCATAGATGTAGATCCACTAGGAACTCTCAACTCATGGAACACAACACTTGACATGTGCAGCTGGAGAGGCATCCGGTGCAGCCGCCGCCATCCCGGCCGCGTCGTCGCTCTAAACTTGGCGTCCCGAGCTCTGGTAGGATCCCTCTCTCCTCATGTAGGCAACCTATCCTTCCTCAGACACATCAATCTCCAAAACAACACCTTCCGCGGCCTAATCCCCCAAGAAATCGGCCGTTTAAGGCGCCTCAACTCACTCACACTCAGCAACAACTCCTTCCATGGCCCCATACCCACTAATATTTCTCATTGCAGGAGTCTTGTTCTCCTGAACTTGATCGACAACAACCTCTCAGGAACAATCCCAGATGGCCTCGAGTCTTTGCGCGGACTCGAGCATCTGGGATTGGGAGACAACACATTTTCAGGATCCATCCCTTCTTTCATAGGTAACCTAACCTCACTCAGACAACTTGGTATAGGGTCATGTTTTTCACAAGGAGAAATCCCAGAATCATTTTCTCGTCTTAACAAACTCTTGTATCTCTTCTCTAACTCCAACAACTTAACCGGCACAATCCCTTCTGGTTTATTCAATATCTCCACACTTCGTATTCTCATACTTAACATGAATCATCTCCATGGATCCATACCTCCCACAATAGGCCTCACACTTCCAAACTTGAGAACTCTTCATTTAGGCATGAATCAATTCACTGGGCCACTGCCAGTTTCCCTCACAAATGCTTCTTTTCTTCTGCAACTGTATTTTCTCGGAAACCACTTCACCGGGCCAATCCCAAGGGGCATGGGAAAGCTTGCATATCTTCGGCAGTTCCTCATTGCAGACAATCCAATTCAAGATGACATCGGTTTCATTTCATCTCTCACTAACTGCACAAGATTGATCCATCTTCGACTTGGCCAGAACTTTCTAACTGGTTCTTTACCAGACACAGTAGCAAATCTATCTCGCCATCTTTCCAAGTTTTTCATATTTGATGTTGACATACAAGGTCGTATACCTTCGGGTATCGGAAACCTTGTCGGCCTCACTCATTTTTCCATTTCAAACACCAATCTTGAGGGCCCTATTCCCCAAGAAATCGGCAAGTTGGCTAATGTAGGTGTGCTCTACTTGGACCAGAATAGATTCACTAACGAGATACCATCTTCATTCGGAAACTTGAGCTCGCTGACTGAGTTATACTTGGATAGAAACAGCTTTTCCGGAACTATTCCTAGCACTCTTGGCAACTGCACTAAATTGTTGTTGTTAGATCTCTCACGTAATAATCTCAATGGCTCCATACCTCGAGAGGTCATCAGTGTTCCCTCCATTTCTATATCCTTAAATCTATCTAACAATGCACTCATGGATTCGATTCCCTCCGAGGTTGGATCCCTGATAAACTTGGGACAGTTGGATTTGTCCAACAATAGGCTGTCTGGCCGGATTCCAAACTCTTTGAGCAGATGCATAAGGTTGGAGAAGCTTCTCCTGCAGGGAAATCTGTTGGGAGGTGACATTCCCTCGGAGATGAGTTCGTTAACAGCCTTACAAGACTTGGATCTGTCGCGAAACAATCTTTCTGGAACAATCCCAGCCTTCTTTGGCGTGGTAAAGTTTGTGAGGTTGAATCTTTCTTACAATAGGTTGCAAGGGGGAGTTCCTGGGGATGGAGTTTTCAGAAACGCAACAGCAGTTTCACTCGAAGGAAATAATGGACTCTGTGGTGGGATTCCGGAGTTGATGCTCCCTGCATGCGCAAATTCATCAAGAAAAAATGGTTCAATAACCCTAGTGATGAAAATCTTGATCCCAACATGCTCAGTTGTTGCAGCTGCTGCTATGTGCTTTGCGATTTTCATGTGCAGGCGAAGAAGAGGGGGAGAGAATGTTCCATCTCTGCCCTCGTTCATGGAAGGTCAGATCATGAGGTTTTCGTATGCAGATCTCGTGAGAGCAACAGAAGGATTCTCGGGTAGTAATCTGGTGGGTGTAGGGAGATTCGGGTCAGTTTACAAAGGTGTTGTCGTAGATGGTGAGGATGTGGAGAGATTAGTAGCTGTCAAAGTGTTGAATCTTGATGTTCGAGGAGCAGCAAAGAGCTTCATGGCGGAATGCAATGCACTGAGAGGCGTTAGGCACAGGAATTTGGTGAAGATGTTGAGCGTTTGCGAGAGCATAGACTTCCAAAGCAACGATTTCAAAGCGTTGGTTTACGAGTTTAAGGCTAATGGGAGTTTGGAAAAATGGTTGCATGAACAAGAAGAAGAAGAAGGAATGAGGCCTCGGAGTCTCAGCATGATGGAGAGGCTCAACATCGCAATTGATATTGCTTCGGCGCTGGAATACCTCCATTTTGGCACTGGTTCGACAATCGTTCATGGAGATTTGAAGCCGGGTAACATTCTTTTGGATGATGAGATGAACGCTTGTGTGGGAGATTTCGGGTTAGCTAAGATTGTACGGAACCATGACATGACCAGTTCTTCATCTGGGATCAGAGGGACCTTGGGCTATATTCCACCAGGTAATTGATGATGTCTGAGCTGAATTAAGCACACACTTTGATTAATTTCTATGTTTTGGTGTTGTGTGCAGAATACGGCATGAGTGCCGAGTCAATTTCAAGGGAAGGGGATGTATACAGTTACGGAATAATTGTATTGGAGATGTTTACAAACATAAGACCAACGGATGATGATATGTTTAAGGATCATGTCAATCTCCACAATTTTGTTGCTGCTTCCTTACCGGATCAAATGATGGAAATCGTAGATCCAAAGCTTCTAGAACCATTTAACAAGACAGAGATAGAGCAGAACAAGTGTGTGGCTTCTATTTTGAGCATAGGTGTTTCATGTTCAAAAGGATTGCCCAGAGAGAGGATGGCCATAACAGATGTTGTCAATGAATTGCGCAAAATCCGACAATTCTTACTTTCTAAATAAATATGCGAGCACTTTAAAGCATCATTTTCTCTGTTTTTTGTTATTATGTTGTTACTGAGATCATAAACAAACTCCTCCTGAGGCCGACGGCCTTGAAATTATTGGAGAATTTGTTTGGCAATAAAACTCAGAAACAAATATCATGTGTGACACTTCAAAACTTCTTTTCACCACAATGAAACAAATAGATAGGAAATGAAACAAGAAATCTTGCCATGTCAGATTCTGTAATGCTGCTAAATATCATGTTCTTAATGTCTGACAATGCAAACAATGTTGGATCATTGAGCAGCATACCAAAACATTCCTTCTGGAAGCATGCAAGCACACAACAAAAAAATGGAAAGAGTGAATGAAAACTTACATCTGATGACTCTGATAAGGTTCTCTTATTAGCCAATGTGATATAATACACTAATGAAAAAGACTGGAACTCAAGAATAGTTGAAACAGTAAACTCTCTTCCAAACGATTATTTGGACCTATACTTCGTAGGGGAAGCCGACAATACTCAGCTCATTTCCTTTTCAAGGGCAGGTTTTCAACCCAATACACTAGTACTACTATCTTAATGCAATGATAGAGAGGCTACAGCATTGAAATCAATATGGCTACCAAAAATTTCAGCTGCCTAAAGAAGTATCAAGGAAAAATCTATAACTAGCAGAGACAATAATGTCTATTTCTAGACCATAATTTTCTAACCTACAAAAGTAATAGCAGCACATCTTGGAAATAGGATATAAACTGTGTATATTCATGTACAATAGTTATCTAGCATTTGAGAACAACCATCATGGGATAATACTCTCATCGAAACCATGTGGATAACAAAGATATGTAATTTCTACCAAGAATTCGAGCAAGATTCCATCTCTCATCAATACAGGCAAACATAACAAGAAGAAAAGAATTCCACAACACCAACACAAAGCTTTCTTGAAAGTTGATTCATTTAAGCAAGAAAATGTAACGAGTGGCATTATCTACATTGCGTATCTTAAAACTAATCAAAACACACATAATCAGTCAAGAAACTCAAACTCATCCTCCCTCAAATGCGCAGAGAACTTCACCGGCTTACCGTCGCGCCCACTAACCTCTTCCACCACGAACTCCACCTTGTAAGGCAAGTTCGCCGAGATCCTCTTACCTTTATGAACCCCAACATACTGCTTCAACACACCAACTTTACCCGTCAAATCGACTTCGGGCAGCTTGGGCACATGGTAAACCTTCAGGGGCACCTTCACCCGGACTTTCGACCCGATTCTCGACTCGGCCTTCTGCGCCTCCTCGTCGTTGACGCTGCCGTGATCGAGGGTTAGAGAATTGTGGACAGCCGTCGAATTGCAGGAACCCGAAGACGAGGGGCAGCTGTCGCCGATCGAAAAATGAGTGGAGGGTCGCTTCTTTTGGGCCCAAAATCGAGTCTTGGTGTCGGGATTGGAGATCTTGGAGTTGGGGACGTTGAGGAAGGAGGAGAAGACGGCCGGAGATGTGGCCATTGCTGTTTCTTGGTTGAAAAGTTGAAGATTTTTACAAGAAAATATTTGAGAGTTTATCTGAGACTGAGATCGATCGGCCAATATATATCCAATTCATAGGGGTGGTGGGAAGAGATCACGCGGCCCCATTCGTTGGTCGAAATCAGCTAAGATGGGACGAATCAAATTAATGATTATTTTGCTGGTTTTAGAAAAGTAAAATGGTTTGTTCAACAAATTCTAATTCTAAATTGGATTATATTAATATAATTGATATTTTTAAGTGTGAAATTAGTTCCTTAGTATTTTTTAAGATTATGAAATATGTATAAAATATTATTTAATAAGTAATGTATTTTAACATAATAAATAATATATTATCGAATACATTATTTGTTATGGTGAAACATATTATCATTTGTATATATAGAAGTTTCGTAGACGTCTCATAAAATAACATCTTACAGGAGACTCACTCATATTAGTTTAGGTATTTGGATTATTCGTTGAATCGATATTTAAATTGATTAAAATAATATAATAGTTTCATTTTTATACTTTTTTGTATATTTCAAACCGTTAGAAATCAGCCAATTAAAATCATCATAATATTTGGCTTATGATATTTTTAAATCATATATATCAATTTGATATGTACTTTATGTTGGGACAAGCCCTAACAACCCTTATTCAATTGGCTTCACAAAGGCCCAATCGGTCAAAAACACCGTAACTCACTATTCCAACGAGCTAACACGCACATGTCCAAGTCAAAGGCTCTCAGATCGATATCAATGCCATTTCCTGGTCGGTACCGATCTCGAGATGAGCTCACTATCGAGGAGAGATCACAGGAATCGGTGGCACAAAATTATTGTCAACCCTAATCAACTCAAAATATGCAGGCAATTGTAAGATTATCGATGACCCCACGAGAAATCCTAGGGTAGTTAGGGCATGATTTTGTACTAGGGTTTCCTCCTCACTACTTATAAAAGGAGTAACCATTCTCATTTTCTACATTGATTTTATCTCTAAAAATTGTAATCTCGAGTTTGCTTATTGCTTCTCTTATCCTTTTTGCTGTTAATTTCATTGCATTTACATCGATTTATTATCGTGCTCCTATATCTCTATTTGTTATTTTTATTATTGCGATTATTTGCTATTTTTGTCAATAATTTTAAGAGCTCCCCTTATTTTCGTTACTCATATTTTACCTTTTAAATCAATCAAATTGAACTCTGCACATCACTAGACTTAATAAGTAAAAACTAGGTTGCCTTTTATTTGATTCAAGTAAAATATAAATGCAATAAATAAATAATAAAAGGCTATAACTAAAGTTTACAAGCGCATACTCAATTAATACCGCAAAATGTTAAGAGGGAGAAAATATTAATTAATTTTTTCCTTTTTAATTAATTGATCAAAACGATGTCTTTTTGTCAAAAAAAATTATTGATTATCGTCACGTGGATCTTACAGCTAACTCAAACGTGAAAATATATTTAATCGATAGAATTAAACATCAAAAATATATTTTCTTAATAAAAAAAGTGGGACATAATTTATATCTGAGATATATTAAACTATTGGGCTTGTTTCATTGCTCAAACCCTAAATTCAGAATATCATAGCAGGCCCACCAAAGCCCAAATCCATCTTCCCCATATTTCAGTTTCACCAACCTCGCCCTTCTCCTGTCTCTCTCTCTCCTACACAATTTTTTTTTTCCAATTTTTTATTATTTTTTCCCATCAGCCTAAAGAATTAAACTTAATTTTTCGCTTAATCACTCAAAATAAATAAAATTCCCCCCAATTTTTTTCCCATTTAATTATGGCCTTTCATGTTGCTTGCCCAATTACCTGGTACCCTTGCTCTAATCTCGTCACTGAGTCCAATTATTTGTGGTGCACTTACAAGCATATACATCTATTTCTGTATCTTTTACTCCCATTTCATTTTTCTTCGAAAGAATGCACCCGAGTGTGTTGTGCGTTTGTTTCTGTGAAAAAAGCGATGTGGGTTTCGAGTTCTGAACGAAATCTTGAATCTTTTTATGTTCTTGCAGCCGGAAGATATGTTTCTGTGCGTTGGGTTTTGCTGGGCCGCTGCGGAGCGAGAAGGGGAAGGGGGACTTTCTGCTGGAGGTTGCTAGGGTTGAGCAATTCTTGGAAGACCCGTGGTTGATCAAGGCAAGAAAGAATGCGACAATTCAGGTCAAAGTTCCGAAAGTTGCTGTTTCTACCGTCCCGCCGCCTCCGCCGCCCCAGATTCCGGCGGATGTGTCGGTGGGGTCTGGTGGTGGAGCTGAGGAGGTGTCGGCGCAGGTGAAGAGGGTGGCCCTGCAGAAACAAGCTGCGGCTGTGTCCTTGGCAGCTGAGGTTTATGCCAGGAGGTTTGAGTCTGGTGATCTGGAGGTGAATGGCTTTTGTTTTTTAGTAATTTATTACAGAGGTGTTTGATTCGTGATATTATATATATGTGTTTTGTGTTCCCAGTTTTTGTTTTTTGATTCTTTAAAATGTAGAATGAGTGAAGGTTGTTACTCTCCTAATGTTTAAACTTGTTGGTTTGTCTTCCTAATTTTAAAAATGTGGTAAATTATAAGAACTGAGTATTGAAAACGAGTTATTTCTTTTATGAGAGAAAAAAAACTCACCAACTTGTTTAAGACAGTTGTTTCTGTTATATCCTGGTTAGGCATTGTTTTCATACCTTTACAGGCTACTCTGTCGCGGATGATGTGTTCCACGTGTCGCATTGGATATCGTATGCCCTAATTAAGACAGAAAAATGTTTGTGTTAAAGTGACATAATCCATAATTTTGTTCTTATGAAGTGCTTTATATTTATGGCTGGAGAAATGTTGTATTGTCAATATGACTGCATATGCTGAAATTTTCTGATCTCTCATCTGCAAAACTTGTCTCTGTGAATATAGAAATGTTTTATGAACTCCTGTGGAAGTTAAAGTTAGATGCTTTATTGTAAAAGGCCCCATTTTTTGTTGGAAATACTTTGTCTGCGGCAATAACTGACTGGAAGCGTTACCTTCTGTTGGTAGTTATGGATATATTTTCAAACTACACGTGGCTTAAATACCATTTCCGAATCTTGTCTCTCCGAGTACAATGAAGTTTCATAAAATCTCATGGAAGTTAAAGTTGGAAGTAGGGGTGTGCATTTGGTCGGTTGGTAGAATAACTGACCAAATTGCCACACCATAATCAATATTAAAAATTAATTCAACCAATTATCGCGCAAAACTTTGGCATAACCAAATTGATAGCAGAGCGAAATGTTGGGTTGGTTTTCATTTATAACCAAATGAAAAAAAAAAGTATCAGAGAATGAGAGGTGAGAGAGTCCAGTGAAAGATAGGGAGAGAATTAGAGGAAGATGCCACTGCCCAAACACACCCTTCGTTTTCTATTATGTCCAACTAAGCACAAAACACAATAGTTGTGGATGAGATCTAGAAAAATTTAAAATGTGTAGAGACTAAAATATGTGAAGTGAAGAGAAAAGAAAGAAAGAAAGAAAGAAAGAAAGAGAAATAGGAGTAGAGTAGTGACAGGACCATGTGAAAACGTAAGAGTGGAGAGAGAGAGTGTGTTGGGGTGCATTGCACTGGGGCAGGAATTGAGAAGTTGAAAACAAGAGATATAAAGATTGAAAAATTCATTTATCATTGTTAGAAAGAATGATTGAATGGGTTGTAGCTTTGAAAAGTGCAACCTTAGAGATGTGTGGTTCGAGGAAGAAATTGAATGTACAGGGAAAGAAATTTAAATTGAATATATATATATATATAGGGAAGAGATAAAATGCTAATAAGTGAGAATATGTTAAATAGGAATCAATTTTGACCTTTCATTTTGATTGATGGATAGTGAGGATTAAATTTTTTCAATTGACAATAATGCATATCAATAGGGACGATTATGTAGTTTGAAGAAGTATAATATACTAATGAATCAAGCACGTGATCTAGATTATTTTTATATATATATATATATATATATATATATAGGGGTGCATTCTAGGCTGAACTCATCTTCGTGAATGAACTATGAACTTTCATTGTTGTGTGTATAATTGATCATTATTTTATGTATAATATATCATTACAGAATCATATAAACTACAATGATCAATTACACACACAACAATGAAGTATCATAATTAAGTACTATAATGAACTATTATATAAACTACAATGATCAATTAAACACACAACAATGAAAAGTTCATAGTTCATTCACAACATATAGTTCGGATTTGAATACAACTCTATATATATATATATTATATATAGGTAGGTTTTGTTTCGCCAAATAAATTGATTCAGAACTAATAACCGACTAAAGTAAATTTCAGATTTTATCTTTTCAACCGAACTCCGACAAAATGAAGTTAAAAAACTGATCCGAATTAACCGAAAAGTTTCGGTTTGGTTGATTATTTTGGAGGTGGTTTGGGTTTTGCACACCTCTAGTCGGAAGCATTCTTTTAGGAAGGGTGGATTAAGGAAATCCCATTGATTAAAGCTTTTTCCGAACTTTGAGGAAAAGCATGAAAAAAATGGCTTGAATGATCCGGTTCCTCCTTCACCCCGGAATGTAGGGTGTGATCTCATTGTTCTTGGTTTGTGAAGATGCGTTATTATGTGCTCTCTTTTCTTTTCCCATTGAGTCCAAACCTAAGCATGCGCTTGAGAGATAGTTCTCCAAACACTGATAAGGGATGTATGGAATCTTGAGAAGAGAGGAGCCGTGGTGGTCCCCCCGCGACCACCCAAAGGCTATTTTTTACGGGGAGCATTAACTTTTTGTTTGTAGTTATGAATTAATTTTCAAATTACACATGGCTTAAATATCACTATGTTTGTGAAATTAAATGAGCTTCCTACTTTGTTCGTCAGGTTGAAATGGAGAAATATTTGTTAGTAATTACTAATTAGGCAAGTATTCCTCTTATCCCTGTAGAGATGCAAAAGCAGAAAGTTTTTAGTTTTTTCACGAAATTTAGATATTCATTCTTATTTTGCCAACTGAAGTTAAGATTTGTTAGTCAACTAGAATGGAACTCTCAAAGAGGAAAAAATGGTGAAACTTACTGTTTTCATGTTCTTTGGAGTAAGATGTTAACCTTTTGAAATGACATACAGTGGAGAACTGCTAAACGTAACAGATCTTCCGATCTTGTATTAAGGCATACTTTCATAATGCCTGGTGTTTACCCACCTAACACACTGCATTGTATTAAGGTTCTGTAGCGATCATGTAAACGGCAATCTTAAACATTACATTTCTCTTAATAATATATTTGCAACAGCGGATATTTTTGGAACATCTATTGATTCAGCTTCATCAGGAGGTCATTATAATTTTTTTTTTCTTCTTTTTGGCAGGTTTCCGCTAGTGATGCTGCTGGAGAAGAGCAAGGTCTGTCAACTGCAAAAGTGATGTGTCGGCTCTGCTTTTCTGGTGAAAATGAAGGAAGTGAAAGGGCAAGGAAGATGCTATCTTGCAATACCTGTGGCAAGAAATATCACCGAAGCTGTCTTAAAGCTTGGTCTCAAAACAGAGGTAGTTTTCTGGAGCCGCAGTATAGTAGTAACTAATGTTTTTTTTTCCTGATGTAATGTTTGGTTACAGATCTTTTTCATTGGAGTTCTTGGAGTTGCCCCTCTTGCCGTGTGTGCGAGGTAGACATTTTGTTCCTTATACTTTTGGTTTATTTATAGATGCATGGTTATTTTGCATTATTTTGGGGCAACATTCAGTTATTCTTAATAAGAATGTTGATTATAAATTGTCTAATAAAGAACATGATCATTTATTACAGTGGGAGATTGTTTGCTTATTTGTGAACTTAATGCCTCATTGATAAGTTTTGTCGTTAAGAATATCACTCTGCCCAAAATGAATACTGATACTTGCTTGTTCCAAAAGATGGGGAACTGGATTATTCAATGAGTGGTGTTTATCAATGAACTGATTTAGACGTTGCTGGACGGGCTGACATGTGGTATTATTAGTCAGTTGATAGGATGACATTATTGAGGCCCTTACATTTTCAAGGAAATGATTTTACTTCAAATCTTTTACCTTGATCCATATTCATATTTCTTTTTGGTTGCTTAGGTCTGTCGGAGAGCTGGAGATCCAAATAAGTTCATGTTCTGTAAAAGGTGTGATGGTGCATATCACTGTTATTGTCAGCAACCTCCTCACAAGGTACGATAGAAAAATCTTATTACTGAAACGTTGTCAGTTACAACTTATTTCAATTTTGGAAAATGCAGAACGTTAGCCATGGGCCTTATTTGTGTCCAAAGCATACCAAATGTCATAGCTGTGGTTCTACAGTCCCTGGAAATGGCTCAAGTGTGAGGTCAGTATTTCCACCTCATTGGATTCTCATATCTTTGATTGTGACGGTCTTCTTTAACTTTCTCTTTTTCTCACAAAATTCTGTCAGCTTCTGTTTTTTAATATTGAGTTTTGTTCTTTGCCTGGATCAGCAACTCTATTGGGATGTTGTTTGATATATATTGTGTTCTTATGCATGTCTAGAAGTTGCACTCGGGATTCAGGAAGCATCATTTTTTTGTTAGATGGCTTATCTTTTCTAACTGAACATCCATCTTCAATTTTGGAGGTTAAACCGTTCTTAATTGTAATTTGTAATGTTATGCTCCTTTTTACAAAAATAACTCAATGTTTACAAAATTGCAATTTAATTTCTAACATTTGTATATTTTTACAGTTTAATTTGTAATGCTCACAAACTTGCAATTTATTTCTTAACATTTGTCCATTTTTTTGAAATTTTTTTAAACTCATATTTCCAATTTAATTCCTAATGTTTGTCCATTTTGCAATTTAATTCGTTTGTGTATTTTTACAATTTAATTTCAAGCATATGGTATTGTTTCATTTTTGTAATTTAATTTCTAATATTTGCCTATTTTTTTAGATTTAACTCAAAAATATTAGAAATAAAAATGCAATTTTATAAATATTAGTCTATTTTGCAAAAATGGGCTTTTTATAAATTAAAATGTAGTTTTTTTTATTAAATATACAAATATTAGGAATTAAATTTAAAAAATTGGCTACATGAAGATTTAATACAATTTTATAAATATTAGGACATTTAAAAAAAACAGTCGAACAATAGGTGTTACAATGCAATTTGTAAACATATGAATTAAATTGCAAAAATAATAAATATTGGGAATTATAATGCAACCTGTAAATGTTTGGAATTAATTTGTAAAAATGGACAACTGTGAGGATTTAAATTATAATTTTTAAATGTTAGGAATTAAAATGTAAAAATAGACAAACATTAGTAATTAACTTGCAGTTCTGTAAATGCCAGGCTATTTTTGCATGAATAAGCAAACTGTCACGAATTAAATCGCAATTAACCCATTTTTAAATTGATAACCATAGCAATATAGTGCTTCCCTGGTCTTAAGGGATGGTTAAAGATGAATAAAATGGTGGCATGAATCTGATGATGACTTCTTGAATGTAATGCTTTAAACTAAGATCTAATTTCAACTTTGAAGTGGCGTGACCTTTAGAAAATGATACTTTATATGCTATTTTAAGTCTTTCCAGCATGTTTACTCCATATTTGTTGCTGAAGGCATTACATGTTCTAACTAGTTAAAATTTGGTTCTCTTGAGTAGGTGTGTTACATGTATTCTGGACTGCATAACAGATGTAAGCAAATTTGAAATGTCCGCGATTTTGCAATTGAATTCTGTAGGTGGCTTTTGGGCTATACTTGTTGTGATGCTTGCGGGAGGTTGTTTAGCAAGGGAAATTACTGTCCAGTCTGTCTGAAGGTACTACTTAGTACCATTAATATTAATTTGATTTATTTATGGCTCTGGGGCTCATTCACTAGTGCTCCTCCTCCCATGATAGAAGCCTTGAGAAATAGTTTTTCGTGAGCAGCATGCTGCAAAAGTTGAGCTTATTTCTTGCCTTGAACTGCAGGTCTATCGAGACTCTGAATCAACTCCCATGGTTTGCTGTGATATCTGCCAACGTTGGGTTCATTGTCCCTGTGATGGGATAAGGTCTCTCTTGCTCTAGTTCCTTAACTTCTCTATATTGATGTTTTCTCTTTTGTGTAGTGGCATATTTTCTCTTTAATGATATTCATTGATTGTATGGTGTGAATAGCGTACGAGGACTAGGAATGCTTGTTTTCATTAGTTTTTAATTGTTAGTAACATGCCAAGAAGCTACGATGATAAATTCAATCAACATGTAAGCTCCATATAAGGAAGTCCAGCTCATCTTTGTTGTCTTCCTGTGGTTAGCCCTTACCTTATTCCGTAACCAACTGTTAGACGTGAAGTGTGTTCTTTTATTGTTCTGGATATGAAACCCACCTTCTGGAAAGTTAAAACTTTGATTTCATTTTGTGTATAATTAAGATTTAAAATACCATCAATTGATATTCGAAACACTTTTGGAATTGCATTTGGTAGTTTAAGCAAAACCCCGGTTTTTCTGTGTCTCCTCTTTAAAATATGGTGACTTCTATTGAGCTGCAGAGGGTTTTCGTTTCACCTGTTTCTCCACATTCGAGATGCTTTGCCTCCTGTACATCTTCAATAGTTTTTGCAATCCAGGCCACACTTCACCACATCGGATCTTATGTCAACATTTATTCAATAGTCTCTTGACTGGGTTTTTGTTTCTGACATCGAAACAAATTTTCAGTGAAGCCAAGTACATGCAGTTTCAAGTTGATGGAAATCTCCAATATGTTTGCACCACATGCCGCGGAGAATGCCCCCAGGTGGTTTGCTTTTCATGGATGTTGGTTTAAAGTGATACGTACCGCGTGAATGATGTTCTTCCTTTTTACATCTTCAATGTTTTCTCCTCGTGCCAGATTAGGAATCTCGAGGAGGCTGTTCAGGAGCTGTGGAGGCGAAGAGACGAGGCCGATAAGGATTTGATAGTAAGCTTGAGGGCAGCTGCTGGTTTGCCAACTCAAGAAGAAATATTCAACATTTCACCTTTTTCTGATGATGAAGATGGTGAACCTCCATCAGCAAAGAATGAATACGGCCGTTCCTTGAAGTTTTCTCTGAAAGGTTTCGGTAATAAATCGCCGAAAAAGAGTGGGAAGAAATCTTCAAATAAGAAGTATGGCAAGAAAAAGGGGAATCTAGATGGGTACATTGATAAGAATGACAACATGCATTTGGCTAATGAACCTGCTACTACTTTCTCACCTATCGCTGGAAGCTTCAGGGAAGATGCATGTACGACGACAAATGAATCAGCAGCAGCCTCTAAACACAAGTTTATTGATGAGGTTTCAGCACCCAATATAACAAAGGCATCTAGAACCATCAAAATAAAGAGTAATAAATCTTTTGGCTTGACTACTAGTAAGGAAGAAAGTGGCGTTAATAGCGGTGTGCCCAAGACCGCACACGGGCCTAAGCTTGTTATACATTTGGGTGGTCGAAGTAAAAATACCAGTCCTCCAAGATCTGAAGCCTCAAGCCTTAAGAAGGGAGAAGAGAAGACTTCATCAAAAGGTATGCTTCGTCTCCACTGATATCTTTGGGATAGATGTATGCCATGCCATTATGCTAGATGAGCAGCTTATTTGAGGCTTTATAACAAGATTGTAAAAATAGCTAGGCGCTAGTCGGGCGCTCGGGTAAGGGCACAACGCCTAGGTGATTTAGGCGGAGCCTAGGCGTATTCTAGGTTGAAGTTTATCGATAAACTGATTTTTCATATTTAATATTTATCAATAAATAAACATAAAAATCATATAAATTTTAATTATTTACGCTGCCTGAATTGATTATATGACACATAGCCTACTTAGTCGGCCACCTAAATCGGCGCCTAAGCAGATTAAGCAACCTAGGCATCGATTACTCGCCAAACCGAATAGACATGGGGATTTGAGGGTATTCGGTTCGGCTAGGTACCGCCAAGCGCCTAAGCGGTGCTTATGCAGGGATTTTTACAACAATGCTTTATAAGTTGTGTTGTTGGTTGGATGTTCATGGACCTTTTAATGTAGAACTGCAAAAGTTCTTGGGAAAAAAGTGTTTCGTCTATGAATCGGTCAATTCCCGTAGTATCAACACGTTGATTGGCCGATTAGATCCGTATCACAAAAACAAGATGTCAGTCTCACTCAAGTTTTTTTCTCTCTGTCATGCATGATGCATCTTTATGTTGTATCCCTCTCCTCTGATGCCTACCTCTTTGTATAGTGAAGAAACATTTGTTTTATTTATTGCAGGGCACAAAAGAGAGCATGCTGATCAAATGAAAAGTTTGAAGTTGCAAGGTAAAGAAGGCCCCTTGATAAAGCTCAAGAATACTTCCAACTCAGAGTTCTCCAACATTAGCTCAAAACATTCTGGAGGAGGTTTCAGTGAGGGCTATGAATCAGTTTCTCCTAAGACTACACACTCGATACTCGGTAAAAGAAGTGCCGAAAACGGTGTGTCTGCGAGGAGCGAATCTGAAGTCCCTGCCAGCAAGAGGAGCAAACACATCTCAACGGGTCATCATGGGGAGGATGCGTCTGTTTCAGGTGACCCCATTGATGACGGCACTTGCTTGCCTTCCGTTCCACAGGCTTCGACGAAGGAGCGTAAGCCTTTTTTGAAGTTCAAGATTCCCAGGAATTCTAGTAATGGAAACCAAAACGTATCCAGCGACTCAAATATTGGAAATCGGGATTCGTTACCACCTCCTACTGGGAAGAATGAGATAATTTATACCAGAGGTCAGAGGTCGAAACGCAGGAGACCAGCTCTGGGCGACGAGGAATCGACTCAAAAGCGTGAAGATAGCACCATCAAGGACTTCACAGATGCCAATTGGATACTGCAGAAACTGGGAAAAGATGCTGCTGGGAAAAGAGTTGAAGTTCATCAGCCATCCAGCAACTCGTGGTGAGTCTCATCTCTACGAGCACACTCCAAAAACCATGAAAGTCTCTGCATTGTTTGTCTGAATGGCTAGTTTCTTGTTTTTCAGGCATAAGGGCACGGTTGTCGAAGTATTCGAGGGAACATCAGTTGTCTCCATCTCTCTTGATGATGGGACTGCCAAGAGTTTTGAACTTGGGAAGCAAGGGATTCGCTTCATTTCACAGAAGCAGAAGCATTGAGTTAGACATTGTTTTATGTTTGTGAAAAAAAATGATGAAAGATTAACCTTAACATGTAAAGGTTGTCCAAATTCAACTCAACTGCAGTTCAAATCATGTTTTAGACATTCTGTAAGTTCTACCCTGTCTGTAATGCTACCTTTTACCCTGTATAATTTGTTTATCAAAATAATAAAGAATTAGAGAATTGTCGATTCAAGACTCAAAAGATATCAGGTCATGGATTGAGAATCGTATGATCTTTCAGGTCTTGAACTGAGAATTGTTGTGATATTTCAGGTCTTGAATTGAGAATTAATTTTTCGGCTTCTGAATTGATAATACTTTATCAATTGAAATATGTGTATCTTCTTTCAAGCCTGAAACATATCAACAAGAAAATGCAGCTAAAATCATACAGGTGGAGGTGGCAAGTCTAGCAAGAGCCAAAACCCAACACAATCATCAGAATCCAAGTCATTTTGGATGGCAAGAAAATGCAAGCCACCACAGGCCTTCTTTGCAGCCTCCCAAGCTTCAGCTTCACTCGTAGTGACCGGTGTTTTCTTGTACGTGGCATAGATGTAGCGTGTTGAGATCCCAACAGACAGGATCACAGAAGCACGGCTCGTCTCAACTTCGACTGAGCACACTTCCAGACCATTCATCCATGCTGCAGCAACAATGCAATGCAATCACAAGGTTTAATATGAAGCTATGTTTCATGTCATTTTTTTTCTGAAACAGTGTTTTACTACAGAAGATAAACCTGCTAATGGTTTAGCACGCGAAGATGAAACTGCAAGTCCCGGAATCAATGTCTTGTCATCGACTTCAATGCCTAAGAGATCCAAATCTAAGCTCGCACCAAAAGCAAATCTTGTCTCCAAGGATGAAACCTCTTCTCTAACAGCTGAGCAGAGAAGTCAGAAGAGTAATCAATGTCAGAATATCAAGGTTGTATCAGCCTAGGATGTTAGAACATCATGATTTCATCTCTCTAGACTGTAATAAATCAGTGGCAACAAGTTTGGAGTGAGTACCTGAAAAGGGCAACTGGACAAAGGCCCATTTTTCACCATACAGATTTTCTGGAAGTTCCAGAGGGAAAGGATTGTCAAGTGCAAGAAGTGGCTTCGATCCCTTCTGGAAACCCGGGTGTCGGGTGTATACAGTCTCGTAACGTTCTTCAAGCCACAGAACCAGAGATAAACACTGAAAAATGACAGTTGGATCTTCATCAATGCAGAGAAAGTTAGTTTGCAGTTCATGAGAGAAAAACCATATCTATGCAATGTACTTCAACTGCTGACACTTTGTGCTCATCATCATTTAGTGTTTTTTACTTATGGCTTAGATTCACAGAAAGAGTTGGAACTCTATGCATAAAAACCCTATCAAATCATATAAATAAAATGAGAAGTTTCATCCAGCAAAGCTCACAAACATGGTTATAAAAATTGCTAGGCACGCCTAAGGCGATTTAGGTGAAGCCTAAACGTTTTTTAGACAGTAGTTAATCGGTAAGTTAATTCTTAATATTTAATATTTATAATATATACTTTGTCAATAAATAAAATTAAGATAACATAAATTTTAGTTAATTTTAAAACAAACATAAAAAATAGGTGTTTTGAACCGATCAGATGGCACGTAGCCTGCTTAGTAGACAACTTAGGTGGCGTGTAGCGCTTAGTGGGTCACCTAAATCAGCGGCTAGGTGGTAATTAGATACAAATTACTCGCTAAACCAATTAAACACAGGGATTTTAGAGTATTCGATTTGACTGAGAGGTGTATAAAC
This sequence comes from Plectranthus barbatus, assembly GCA_026898455.1. Classification (NCBI taxonomy): domain Eukaryota; kingdom Viridiplantae; phylum Streptophyta; class Magnoliopsida; order Lamiales; family Lamiaceae; genus Plectranthus; species Plectranthus barbatus. Next base: position 833,936 of record JAPKLW010000139.1, read on the forward strand.
AAAGGGAAACTATCTCTCCACTCTTTTAACACCACCTTTTCTTGGAGCACTTAAAAAACTAGTTCATTTCAAATTGTTTCTTGCTGTCAAAAATCTGAACCACACATTGAAATCCCAGGCACTATACCCTTGCTTGAATGATACAAAGGGGACTAAAATCCACTCACCCTTTTACTTGGAATAGGTTTTATACCAAGCTCATTGCAAGCCCTTGTAATAATAGTCTGCATCTGTGACCTGCAAGAGAAACACACAACCTCAAAATACCACAATCTTGAATAAACACAACTCACACCAGCCAAACCTAAAAAACCGGATTTTCTCTGGCAAGGGCAAGCCCAATTCATCGCAGATGGAAACGATAGCATTCTTGAGAGTCACACTGTTGATAACATTATTAGGAAAATACTTGGTATACTGCAGAGAAAGCGAAACATCGCAAACAACAAGCTCCCATGTTTTTTTCCCCCTAATATCAAGAATCGGCCTAGAGCAGAAATCCACCTCCCACTCTGTAATGCTCTCCGGATCCGTTTCCGGGTCGAGATAACTCAATTCCGAGGTGGGGTCATCATCTTCTTCTTCTTCTCCATTAATGGAGGCTCCAGTTTGAGGCTGTAACGGCGTGGAGGAAACTGAACTTCCGGAGACTGAAAAACATGTCGGAAAGTTGTGATTTTTCCTGAAATTCTTGATGTGGGGTTGATGATAATGCCTTTTGGAGAGCGGGGATTTGGTAGTGGAGGTGAGGTTGGTAATGGGGTGTTTGATTCTTGTGGAGTTGAAGCTTAGACTTGCCATTGATGATGGATTTTGTGAGGTTACGAGAGAAGTGAGGGGAAAATGGTGGGGATTTTTGAAGGGCTGTTAAATTAGTTATCCACCACAGAATTTTCTTACAAAAGAAAAAAATAATACTAATAATTTAAACTCACTTTTACTGTTTTTTCACAAAAAAATAAAAATAAAAAACAAAAACAAAAACAAAAACAAAAACAAAAACAATTTCCGTTGCCGGGACTTGAACCCGGGTCTCTCGGGTGAGAGCCGAGTATCCTAACCAACTAGACTACAACGGATTTTTGATTACTTTTCTTTTATAATTTATATAAATTTCAGATTATAGGCAGAGTAAATTAATTAAATAGAACATAGCAATTTTTACAGTATTTTATTTAATATCTATATGTTTGGTTCTAATTATTTTATTGAAATTTGTGTTCGGTTCATTAAAGAAACGTTATCGGTCTCAAGTTTATATCCTGAGCTGGTGAACTTGATTGGTCGTGAAAATTTGAATTTATTTTTTTATTAACATAATATAAAAATAGAATTTAAATATAGTATGTTTGAATACTATGTTAGTTGTGAGCTTAGCTAACTCAATATGTGTGTGTGGGATATAGGGGTGAGCATGAGTCAAGCTGGCTCGCAAGCTATTCGGGATCGGTTTGAAAAAAACTCGAAATCGATTCGATAATAAACGAGCTGAGCTTGAGCTCGAGCTATTCGAGTAGTTGTCGAGCTCGAGCTATGTGATACTTGATTTGATAGGCTCGCGAGCCTTATCGAGCTCGAGCTAGGTTCACGAGCCTTATCGAGCTTAATATAATTTTAATTTTTATTCCTAAATTTATTATTTAATAATAAATAATATAATTTTTTATTAAAAACTAAAAATAAATTAAAACAATCGAGCTTGATCAAGCCGAGTCGAGCTTGACGAATTTAACCTCGAGCCGAGCTCGAGCTTGAGATTTTGAGCTCGGTCGAGCTTAGAAATTTTGAGTCGAGCTCGAGTCTGGCCATACTCGGCTCATGATCACCCCTAGTGGGATAGGAGTGATCACGAGCCGAGTCGAGTCGAGTATATAATTAGGCTTGAACTCGAGCTTGACTCAAAATTCCCAAGCTCGAGTCGATTGAGTTTAAATTTTCAAGTTCGACTGCATGTCAAACTCGACAAGCTCGACTTGGCTCGATCGAGCTCGATTTTTAAAATTTATTTTAAGTTTTAATAAAAGTTTTAAATTATTTATTATTAAATAATAAATTTGGGGATAAAAATTTAAATTATATTAAATTTGATAAGGCTCGTGAACCTAACTGACTCGGGTTTGATTTAAATTCAAGCCTGATAAAAGCTCGTGACCTATTAAATCGAGTATAATGAAGTTGGACTCGACTCGATTAATGTCAAATCAGTTTCAAAAAAAAATTTTAGTCGATTTCGAGTAGGTGGTGCCGACTTGGCTGATGCTGACCCAAGTGTGGGACGCATGGTCCAACACTCATCTTTTGCTTGATCTCGTCGCCAACAGAAATCGAACAAATAGTCATGAACAACTACTAACGAATTCCTCGAATTTTGGAAATCGGCCTACGGAATTCTTGAGAATTGAGAGGCTACGATTACGAACCTCGCTCTCTTCGTTTTGATTTATCAATACCAGCTCACTGTAAACCCTAGCTATTCTAGAGAGAGATGGAATCAGCAGATTGCAATACCAACACTAGTGAATCTACTCTCATTCCGTGGAGTTATCAAACCAATTGGGTCATCGCTCACGGCTCTCTCGAATCATCAGTATCCGTGGAATCCTCCGACCACCCGATCTCAGAACCCGACCCGGAATTCACGGCTGCACAATCGCCGCTGATTCTGAAGCCTAGCGTCTCCGATTCTGCCCCCTGTGAAATTAAGAGTATTTTTCTTTTTTTTTTCTTTTTGCTTTCGAATTTCAATGTATGCCATCGCTGATGTTTCGTGCTGCCTTTGATGTTGTGATTAAGGTTCTTTGCGGGGGGGGGGGGGCGGGGGGGATTTTTGGAGGATTTGATCGCCTCTTGATCTACGTGTTCAAATTTTTGTCAAAAAAGCATTTTTTCTTTCAAGAATCAATCTCTTAATTTGCCATCTGATTGGTTGGTTGTTGGTCTTGAGATGGTAACTGTTGTGCAATGCACTAGTTCTTCAGTGAGTTATTATTTTCTCAAGAATACTTGAACAGTTGAACTACTGTTCTTGAGGTGGATTGGTTGAAGGCTATTTTCTCTGTGCACAATTGGAGCCTTATGTATCAAAATAAATCCAGAAAAAATTTAGTAGTAATAGGGGGTAATATTTGGGGAAATGAACTAACCAGATGCTTGATTTGGATATAAATAGACTTGTTTGATGAAGATCTGTTTGCATTCAAAAGCAAGTTACTGTTTAAAACTAACTAGTGGGGCAGTGCTCTCTGTTCGATCTCTAGCAATTTAGTAACTTTTACTTCATAGATCTTATCTTCTTGTATAGTTATGCAGTTTATAGCACAATCTTATGGAGAATTACAATGTCATTGTTTGCAGTATGTTTTAAGCAAAAGCATGAAGTTGCTCAAATTTATGTTCGGAGCTCTGCTCGTGCATATGAGATATATTATGCAACATCTCCTCATAGCATGAATGAGTATGTCTCTACTGTTCGGTGCGGTGTTGCTGAGCGAGATGACAAAGTTCTCCAAACTAGTTTTGTTGAAGATGTTGCAGAGGAGCACGGGGAGTGTTTATCGAGGGATGTAACTGCAGAAACTGCTTCAAATGAGGGAAGTCCTGTCACTAGTGAGGATGAATGGGTGAAGATAAAAGTCACTGAAGCTGAAGGCAGTCCTGCTTCCAATAAGATTGGTACCAATGGATTGAACAACATACAGGTACACGGGAAATCTCCAACTCTTTGCACCTAAGTGATGCATTTTTTGCATTTAATATGTTGATTACTCCACCTAAATAATGTTCATTTCCAACTAAACCATAGCTGAATTATGCACATATGTGAGTATTCCTGAGAAATTCCTTTTATTATCTGAATAATAATAATTTTAGGAGAATCTTATCACATCAAATATAACTACAGTTTTTATAATTTTTCATATTTATTTTGTATCTTGAGTACTTTATTCTTTTGATTAAGACGATTAATTATGATACTATTTTGATAATATCCTTACAATAATTTTTTATTTAGTAACTGGGGTAAGTAACGTTTCTAATATTAAAGTGAGTGCAATATATAGTCCTACTATATTAATGTGTGCCTCTTATATTCTGCGTATAATACTTAAATATTCAGTTTTACATGATTGCTTTATTGGCTTGTAAACTCTCAGGTTATTATGGTAAATGATCCATATGTTCTAGGATGGATCTGTACTTGGTTGATAAAGTGTCAATTTCTGAAGCAAACTAATATATTGTGTATCTTGTGACTTTTTTGCAGGATCTTTATGAGGCTACAGCGCAAATAAGTGATTTAGATCCTTGTTTGTCACTTACAATTCGGTTGTTATCGCTTCAGGACAAAGGATTTGTATACGTGGATGAAATATATGTGTTTGTGGAGCCTGTACAGTCAACTGATTCTGGAAATGAGGCTGTTTCGGCAGGAAGCTCAGCGCAAAGTTCTCTCATGGCCATGTTCATGCCAACCCTTCTGCAATTATCAAAATCAGGAGTAAGCAGAGCTCAAGATACACATCCTTCTGATAAAGTGATTAAGAACAGTGAGATGGAAACCGCGCCAACAGTAATTGACAAAATAGATTCTCCTCAGCAATCTGTGAGGCCAATGGATATTGGTAAGGATACAGCGGAGTCAGCTAAACTTCAGCAACCCACTTCTGCAAATAAATGCGTCGAGACAAAAAATGTTGATAGTTATCAGCAAGGCCATCTTGAAACAGCTATGGAACATCTCATCTCTCGACTGAGTAGAGTGGAAGATATTTGTTTGAGGTTCGAAGAGAAAATTCTGCAGCCAATAGAGAGGATAGAGGCAAGGCTTCAACAGGTTGAGTTACAACTTGGAAAACTTGCCAAGAGATCTCATGATTTTGATTTGCCTCGTTGCACAAGAATCTCTGCCCCTGAATTTCCGTGCAGCGAATCAAACTCGAGCTCTTTCTACAATGATGAACTTGAAAAGAAGGATTTTGCGTGTGATAACATGCCTGACTTATCCCATGAGGCAAAATCTCATCCAGGCCTTATTATTAGTGCACCTGAATTCTCAAATGGCGAAGGCGACGAAGATGATGATAATCTGGAACCACTGAAAGATTCTCCTCAGATGATGCCAAAGAAAACTCTGTCGGTTGATGATGCTCTGGCAGCAGCACTCCATGGATTTTTGTCTACTCCTTCCAAACCTATACAAACAACTATAGGCCTTTCCTGTGATGTAAATGAGCAAATTCAGAATGAGGCTCATGCTGAATCTTGTCAACTTGAAACTAAAGAATTCCCTTCTGCAGACTATAACATTAGAGAGCCATCACAAAATGCTGAAGTCCTTGCAGTCAAAGCTCCCAAATTTGCTACAGAAGAAACTTTCAGTGAGGAGCAATTAATTTTCGACCAGTCTACATTATATATGGCTTCTGTAACAGAAAATGAGAAGAAGGCCCGTTGTAATGAGACGGTCCCCTCTAGCACTGAAAGCAGTAGTCTGTTTAAATCTGCCGAATCTTGTGGTTTAGGTGGAAACAAAAGTACGAACGAGTTTGCCTCTGCATCTGATGGTGATTCCCCTGCTGTTTCTGTGATGAGCAGTAGCACATGCCTAGATGGAGACTTGAATGGAAGCTGCGTAGTAAATATGATAGAGACTAATTTTGAAGGGGATACTAGTAGTAGTGTTCCTGCGGAAATTGACTCAAGTGATACTGGCATGCACCAGGTTCCTCAGGAAATTAATCTAGGAAAACTAACTAGTTGTAAGCTGGATGATCAGTATGCTGCTTCAGAAGAGAACTCAAGACACGAAGTTGAGTCTGTCTCTGAAGGTGATGCAGAACGCGTATTTGAACCTTCACAGGTTGCCTTTCTTGACTTGAACTATCCTATTTTAGAAGTGAGATTCGCCTCCGATGAGCACATGAGTATCAAGTCTCCCCTTGAAGCTCTCTTAGATGGAGCAGCAGAATCTGACACTGAAGCTCCTTCTATCATTACAAAAGAAATTGATTCCGTTCGCATGAATGGTGATGAAACAAAAGATCTTCCATCAACAAATGGCCTTCTGTTAGATCTCGAAGATTTTGCTACAGATGTCTCTTCTCATTTGGAATTGGAGGGTGCATCTCACAGCAGTGCAGAAATGGCATCAGGTCTCATCTAATATATGAAGGATAGATAACAAGTCAATGTGTGTATTCAGAGAGGAGGTATGATGTTGACAAATAGTTGCATGCTGCTTATTTCTGATGGCTACATTTGATCTCATGTATGTATATATCTCTGATCCCTATTTCATTGAAATAAAAAGTTCCTATACATGCTCACCTGCTTAACTGGCCCAATCAATTTGTCACTGAGCAAGGTTAAGTTTCTGTTGTTCAAATCAAGATTGGGAATTGGTGATAAATTTTCTCTTGCAAATGGTATATATTAGCTAGACCTTGACGAGTTGCCCATAAAAATAAAAAATAAAAAAAATCAATTAACAGATCAAGCAACACATTTATTATTTCCCCAAAAATTACAGTTGGAAAAACACTACAACTAGGTATTCTATAACAAAGGCTGAATGTTTGCAAGTAGAAAGCAGCTTTTCATGTTTCTGTCTTCTACCACTCTGAATTATACAAGATAAACTAAAACACAGCAGTAAAAAGATGTTTGATGCTATCTGCCAAGAAAATTGCAACCCCAGTTCTATTGTTTGGGTTGGTGTCAACAGTCTGGATGGTGGATCATCGTTGGAACATAACACAAGATGAGATAAGAGGATCCAATGGTTGTTGTTTAGTTGTTGAAGAAACTCGGAAGAGGATTGAGCTTCGCGGTTTGCATTGCAAGAAGGATGCAACATGTTTCAACTTCTTGTAGGGCAGTTAACATCTAAGTTCTGCAGTTTGTTTAAAGCCACCGTTGAAGCAGTAGCACCGTCTATGTCCCTGCATATCACATTCTCTCTTCTGCATATCAAAATAAAAAGGGATTAATAATAAGAAACCATAATGGTAGTAAAAAGTCCTAGTTTCCAAACATAACTCAAGCATGGAGACTAGTGCATGAAATTCTTGAACAACAAACCAAATATTGGGTGGACAATCTGGGTTTTATGTCAAAGGATCATGCCTGAACTTCGATGGGGGAGACATCCTAATGTTCATAGGTGCCACATAACATTAACAGAAAGTTTATGGCATCATGCACAATATCTTTAAATGAAACTAACTACACAATAGTTTCCAAAAAAGTTGAGATTATCACAAATTTTGCCTACACCACAAGTCCACAACACATCAAACAGCCCTCCCTTGTCTAAAACTAAAAATAAAAAAACTGATGTGAAGGGGGAATTATACAACAGCCAATCTTGGTACCAACAATAAAGAGTCAATTCACAATCTTTAACTTATGTCATTCATGCTTCTGAGCAGAGCTAATCATTTTGGCTCTAAGATGAAACAACAATATAAAAACTATATAAAAAAAAAAAAAACAAAGATGAAATATTTATCTCGATCAAAAAAACACCAATTGGGATAAAAATCCATCAACTCAAGATTTATCATGAATTCTAGATACTCCAATACAGTGGCGTCTTTCATCTACACCTTTTACCACCAACAAGATTTTCTAAAACTCATAACCCCTATATTTTGAGTTGCAGAAAAAAGCAAACAAAGAACAATTTGAAGGGAAATAAGATATTGAAGAGCATGTATGCAAATATATGTCCCTCAGAAATGCCTATTTTCTACCCGGCAAAGCAATAAAAAACATGGCTCCTCAACCTCCTGCAGGAGGGAGCACCAACTTTGCCCAGCTACAGATTACTAAATATTTCATCATTGGGACATATAAATGGTATCTCCAGGATCCCAAAACATATCTGAAGCATAAATATGGTGATTTGGGGCTTGCACTCAATTTCAAAAAAAAAAAAAAATCAAGGACTTGAAGAGACTGGGATCCGTCAAACGTTATCAGTTCTTGAAATCATTGATTACCGAATTAAAACCACAGAAAATGCAGGAAGGGAAACCGAATGGCGTCCAATTTATGCATCGTATCGTATCGAGAGAGAGAGAGAGAGTTGCAATCAAAATGTCTAGTCGTTTTTCCTTCGCTCTCTCACAAGTTGGGGGAGGGGAGGGGAGAGCGGGACGGCGTCTAGGGTTTTTGTAGGGCATTCTAAAAATATATAAAATTATTAATTTTATTGGTTGTAAGAAATCAACAATATAATACATTTGAACAAATATAATTACTTACTTATTCTTTAAAAAATAACTACTATTTAAGAAATTAGTATAGATTTTGATGAAATTGAATCAAACCTATAATCAACTACGAGGTGTGCACGGTTTGGCCGAAACCGGCCGAATCAGTCAAACCAAATTAATTTAATCGGTTTGGCTGGTTTGAGAAAAATGATTGGTCGGGTTAGTTGAAAATTTTCAAACCAGATGATTTGGTTTGGCCGATAGTTTGAAGGATAAAATCGATCGTTTCGGCCGGACCGACCGTATAAATAATATAATTTTAAATATGATAATGATAATAAAATATTATTTGATAAAAAGTTAAAATATCAATTATATTGATATATATGTCTGATGCTTATATTCTTTTGAATTGCAACCCTATAAATCAACTTATATTTCATTGTTTCTTGCAAATGTAACATTATTTATTTGTTACTTAGGTCCTATTTATAATTAATGACAAGCAAGGTATATTTATATTAGTTTTATTTTGTGTATCATTCTTTTATTAATATTTAATAATCAAATTGATATACAAATTTCATTGTTTGCAATATTATTAGTTGAATGATCTTCGAACCGTTTAAACCGGCCTAACCAAATCATTTTAATATGGTTCGACTGGTTTGGTTTGTAAAAATTTCAAACTGTATCTATTAGTTTGGTCTGCCCCTTAAACCAACCAAACCGAACCGTGCACACCCCTATAAGCAACACATACAAAATACTTCATTTGTCCCATATAAATTATCCACTTTTTTCGTCATATTAATTCACTTTCTTAAAATATCAAAATTTTCAAACTCATCAATAAAATATTCATTCCACTACTACTCATATATCTTGATTACCGTGTCCGATCAAAACGTAAACGGGACAGAAGAGTATTTAATTGATGTATTCGATTTGATTGCACTGAGTTTGACAAGAATTTCCGTGATTCGACTACGCAAATAATAATAGCCTACATCCACGAGAAGGTAAACAATGGTCTTTCATTGAAGAATATCAGCACATAACATAGGTTGAGATTGAGATACAACATCATACATTCATTGCAATCACACCAACTACATCTTGTTCCACTCCAACACACAAACAGTCCAAGTTTACACACAACACAAACACAGTTTCAGACCAAACAAACACACACAATAATCATACATAACTTTGTCTCATATTTGTGTTGTGATCAAACCAAACCAAACCGAACCAAGTAACCAAGCCAAGAATGAATTGCCCGACACCTTCGCCAACCAAAACTGCATCTCACTTGCAGTTCAGCTGTACGAGGTGGTAATCAACCGCTGGAACAAGCCCCTCCCGGGTCCCCATTCCAATTGTAGAATCGAACATGGTCTTTACGTATTTCATTGTTGTTGCTGCTGCGTTGATCGGATGCACCATCACCATCACTGTTGCTGGACAAGTCATGAGATTTACCATCATCAGCCTTTTTGGTATTCAGGAAGCGGCCTCCGCTGCCTCTTAACCTTCTCATAGCATGTTTATGCCGCGATTCATGAAGATATGGCTGCAATTTACCGGTGCAGAAACAACATAAGACAAGATCTGTATGAGTAAGCACTAAGCATTGCAACACCCTGTAAGGTTGTGCATTGTATGATTCGTGCAGATTAACGGAAAACACGATCCAACAATCACACCAACGCATAGGATAAAAGAATCATGGTTGCAAAACTCGCTAGACGCTGGTTGTGGGCGCTCAGATAGGGCCTAGCGCCTAAGCCTATCTGGACGGGGCCTATATAGTTTGTAGGAAGTAATTTAATCATTAACATTTTTTTTTTAAATATATAGATTTTAATAAATAATATTATATATTCCCTCCGCTCGATAGAATTTGCCCATTTCTAAAAATGACAATTTTTTTCACACTCAACAATAAAATATTAATTCTGAAAAGAAGAGGGTCATTTCTACCAGGACGGAGGGAGTACATTTTAAAGGCGCCGAACAGCCCAAAAACATATAATGAAGGTGATTTTAAGATCGGAAAGGGGCCGCCTAACACCTAGCCAGTAGAGTTTTACAACAATGTAAAGAATTACTGACATGTTACCAAAACATGAAATGTTCACCATAATAATCGCCAAACTAAATCAACCAACCACGAGGTATTTATCAATAAATGTAAGCTGGAACATGTGGTGCATCGAGGTGCTTGGTTCTAGAGAAAAAACGTGGTGTTATATCAAGTAGAATGATATATATGCTTCCTGTGCTAGACATGATTCTCGAGACCTACAGCTCGTTATGATATGAGGAAACGCATGCAAACGAGTAAAGAATTGCGTTACCTTTCTGCTCTTAACAAGTTTCTTTTCCAATTCCGCTTTAGCTCTGATTTGTCTCCGCCTGAGAATCCCATGGTACTGTTTTGCATTCACATAAACAGGTTCTACTTCCATTTCAAGAGGCAGAGGCATTCTTCCCGGATGATATCCGATCATCTGAGGAGGTACCTAGAACCAATCCAGACCAGTTTTCATTAGTTGAATCGAAGAAGAGGAAAGAACAATTCCCATGAAACCGAATAAAGCAATACCATTAAATCCAGTACATGTAAGCCAACATGCATGGACGTGGAATGACTATGCATTGATCACTAGTTGCAAAACTCGCTAGGCGCTAGCCGGATGCTCAAGTAGAGCATAGTGCCCAGACGGGACGTAGGCGGTTATTAATCAGTATACTAATTTATTATTTTTTAACATTTTAAATATGTAAATATTAATAAATAAAAATATCATTATTTATAAAAATTTACAGCCGGCGCCGACTAGGCGGCCAATTTGATGATTTTTGGGTAAGTTGGAGGCCGCCTAGCCCGACTTTTACAACACAGTGTCAAAATAGCAAATCTAGGAATGCTGGTGTGCACTAGATCACCTTTCCCTCACCGAGAACACATGCGACTGCATATGCAAGGATAAATAGCTGCAAATTTACACATAATATATGTGTGCATTGGCATACTTTTACGTAGAAAAGAAGATAGAAATATATATGTGCAATGAAGCAGATGGTTTATAAGTAAACATCAACGTGTCTTTACCGGTGCTCCATATGTCAAAATCCCCCCATATGGATATGATGCCAACATCTGTAAAGTTTAAAATAGAAAAGAAAAAACATTGAATATGCATTAATATACATCAGAAATTGAAATTGCGACGCAGAATTCATAAAACTGTGCCGCCTTACAATAGAATGACTAACAAGCTCCATTTGTGAATTTGCATCAAGATGTTGTTGCTCACTATTCAACCCTGAAAATGATGTGTAGATATTTAGCTTTGGGTTATGCCTGTAAGACTACAATGTGCTGACTGCTGACATTGAAAAAAAATATATTAAAGGGAGATTATATGCAGCTACTACGTACGAACACAAAAATCTGAGTCCCAACATAAATCCGCGAGTTTTGTAAATAACAATTGAAAATTAATAAATTCATTATGGTGCCAAAAAAAATGATTCTCAATAACAAAGTATCTAAATTCGCCTTATCCTGATATTTATCATAACTTAAATCATCAACCACAGTCACACTGAGGACAACTTGAAACCTCAGATGTGTCAGGAGCAATAAAGATCACAAATTTTTCTCGAATATTAAACATACATTCAAACACACCATTGATAACAAAGAAGTAAAATATGTGATTTGAGTCAATTAGAGAGGGATGGTTACCAGAGTGAAGAGCTGCATTAGTTTCTGTATCCTTTGAGATCATCCCTTCAACAGAGCCTTGTGGTTGCACAATTGCAGGTGTTACGGAACTATTTTCTTCCTGCCCTGAAGAAGGCATGCCATTGCTCCCAACACCCGGCCACCAAGGCTGACCATACGGTGCAGTGGTTTGGATACTTCTTAGACCCTTCTCTACTTGTTTATTATTACTTTTTGTAAGAGTGGGCATTTTCTGTTGACTCTTTCCCAATAAATCAATGGCCTAATCATAATCTTTAAACCATACAATCATTGAAAAATACAAAACAAACTTATAAAGACATTCCCTAACTAGTCAAAATAACAAGAACCTACAAAGAAAACAAAATACCTGAAGTGTAGAAGATCCTAGAGTATTAGAACAATAACAACCAGAAGTAAAAGCTTAAGCAAAACCAGATCAGTATAGATAAAGTGTGTATTTCGATCGAATTTTGAATACAGTAAAGCTTATACATAGTCTTTTTTTTCCCTTGTCACAAACAAAACAAGCACTGAACAGCTGAAAATTTGAAAAGTAGTCCGAGTTCAACCTAGTTCTCAATGCAAGTGAAACCTAACTCACATATGCTAGTGCCAGGATATATGACATACAATAGCATTACAACCTTCCACACATTATTTCACCAACACTCAATAAAATTCATAATCAAATTCACACTTCATACTTTTTTTTTTTTTTCTTTTTTGAGATTAATGTGCATTATTTTAATGGGGTAGAGACTAGAGAGTGTCCCAAGATTAAGTGAACCATGATCAATAGGTCATTGGTAAAACACTCAGCCATTGTGCTTCGAGATTGGCAACTATAACACTTGATACAGTTAGAAAAAAGTTACCAAAATTGAGGCAAGAACTCACGAATCAAATCAAGAGAATTCACAACCTCACAGAATAAGCAGCTAAATATAACAACTTCATTTCCTCCCACAACTTAAATTCCACAAAATCTCACCCCTAAAACAAAGAATATTCCACAAAAATTCTGCCTTCACTACCTTCATAAGTAAACAACTAACTAAATCGAACTCAATTCAAATTAAACGAGACGGAAAGCAAACACGCACACAAACAAGGTTAAAAATAAATTCGCATATCCTCTAAATCCAGAAGGAGCATATTATTATTTCAATTTCCAAATTATAACTTCTTTTTCCCAAAAAAAGACTAAATCTTGGTTACTCAAAAACAATCACACAACAGAAAACCACGTCAACCCCAAGTGGGAGCACTGAATTACTCATCAAATTAAAAAAGATCCAAAAAAGAGTACCCTTAATTCCGTGCGATGTGGCGAACTGAAAAAGGAGGTCCCGGCTGAAAACCGATGCTATTTCAGACCCAATTTACCACCTTTTCCGAAGCTAACACCACTTTGTCTCAAAACACAACAAATGTAAAAACATCATATATCCACATCATACAACTTAGAGAGAGAAGAAATATTGTATGTGATTTAAAATTCTGGTTGTCGCAATTCTTTGTCTCAACGCTAATGTCGTTTTCCTTGTCTCTGTTAAGGAGGGAGAAAATAATAAGAAAAAAAATAAATAAAACTCCTTTTTATGAAAGAAAATGGAAAATGGCAGTGAAAAGAAAACAAAAAGATTGGATTAATTTAATGGCAAGAATGTGTCATTGTAGTCATCCACGGGAGCTGAAAGGTCGGAAATACCCTCTATGCTCTTCATGAAGAATTTTACTTTTTTGTTTTTAGTAGGGGTAGAACTGTCAATTTGTGGACTTTTTAGTTTAAAAGTTTTTTATATAGAGAAATTCTCTTGTGATACTACTTATAAATTAATTGACTTTCAGTTTTTCTCAATGTCAAATTGTTAATTACGCCCAATATGAGAAAATTTTAACATTAATTCAGAAAATGCTCTAATGCAAATTTTGAAAATTTTAAATCGATTTTAATCCACCCCTAATCACGAAGGATCAATTTTATTTTGAAGGCGTAATCAAATGTTTTGGTCACAGATACTACAAAGATCAATTAATCAATTTAAAATATAAAAATGTGTGTTAATCAACTGATTCTTTGCGATAATAGACCAATTTATAAGCCAAACAACCGGTATTTTTTTTTAAATTAATAGAGCTATTTTTTCTAACTGTGAGATTCGATCAATTTATGATTCATCTCGTAAAATAAGATTTGTGAGACGGTCTCGCACGAGAACAAAAATACGTGTTATGCCCTACACAGACCAAAAGGTATGAATAATAACTAAATACAACTCAAAAGTGATAATAACGAAACTACTTTATAGCAAAGCACAAAAGTGTTGCAATGGCTTCATCCTTCACCATAGCATGACTACATAACAAATCTCAGTGTGTGCTTACCTCAGATGAAGAAGGCGTTGTGTCGATCAAGGAAACATCCCGGAGAGGTACTCATCGAAGTTTTCATCATTGTCAGTCTTGGGATCACTGTCAGAAGTCACAGCCCTGTCTCCTGAAATCAAAATGCAGTTGCTCAACAAGAGGAAAATGGAGGGAGGCCAGAATGCCAGCACACACCAAAGCATATTCAGCAATATGCATTTCTTTGTATAGATTCAGGTTATGCATGTTAGTGAAGCTCATTTTCTGATGGAACTATCAACTATTCAAAACCTGAATCTTACAACATAAGAACTGTTTCAGAAAAAAAATACCCTACCAGGGAAGGTCCTCGAGTTCCATGTCATGTCTAAACCTACCATTTATATAGACCTTTGCTACTTGTCCGACATACTACAGTGAAGCTACATGAATCTTATTAAGCTATTGATATGAATGTTTAGGACATAAGTCGGTCAGTTTTAGAAATGATTATATCAACATGTTAAAAGGAATAAAGTTATGTGGTCACATTTGTGTTGAAGGATCTCTTTTGAGATATTTATTTTATTTTTTTGTTAGTTATTTTCTTGTTCGATCATTAGACTCTATCAGCTATCTTATATTAAGTATCTTCACCTACCAACTGTTCATTTAACAACACCTGAGGTTGTGATACTTTATATTCTACACTCCGTATGCATAAACCACAGCTAATTGTAGTGAACAAGCATAATTTACACAACTTTATACCTTTTCTCCGCTCTTTGCTTTTACCATGCTTGACGCTTGTATCATCATCACTTTCAGACCGATCCCTAAGAAAAGGGAAGTAATTAGTCTCAAGGCAACAATCTTCTTGAATACCGAGTCTCGTTTTAAAACATTTGATGTACTAAAATACAATCTACTGGATGCTCGCACACCTTTTCCTTAGTTGTTTTTCACGCTCTTTCAGCTTCAGTTGTTCCTTCTCTTTCTGTTTCTTATAATAAAGCTTCTCTGCACATCTATCCAATAATCAACATCAATATAGAATTCATGAGATATAAAACACATCAGCAAAAGTATGAAAAAAAAAAATGACTAGCTATAATTTATCATTGTTAATACATTGCGGAGTATCAGACAGCAACACAACACTTCTGTGCAAATATTTAGGAATCATTTCAATGAACTTTGAGAAGGCCATTAGTTTGTTTAAAATTTAATAAAATCATCTAGGCACCAGACACATAACTAAGGAATGCCATCAGAATACCAGCATGTGAAAAAGGTAATATATCATGCTCTTAACTAACATGATGAGAAAAGGGATGCTATTAAGCCACCAGTATGTTGACTGGGTGAGGAACTGAATTTTTTTTCGCTAACTACAGAACATAGACTAACAATAAAGAGACAGAATGAAAACCAATATTGTGTGAGAGCTAAAAATGATAAACCTGTCATTAGATTACCTCTCACATGCTACTAATTTCACTAAAGCTTGTTTGTTTTCGCCAGCTTCAAAATAGGAAAAGTTCACCTGCATATGCATAGCGAAGACAGTTATCAAAGCCGAGCAAAAAGAAATTGAAAATAAAGCCTCTGTCAGAGATATCATCCTATATCACCAGTACTGTGTATCAGCCTCTACTCCATATGTAATCGAACATATTAAGTACCTCTTACAATAAATAATTGGTGCATGAGATTCCTCTAAAAGTAAGAAATCTCAGAACATCAATTTTTTTAGAACAGGGATATACATTCATATATGAGCTGGGCTGACTTTTTAGTCAGATAGATGACTAGGCCACTATACTCAAGGATCTTCATTTTCAAAATTCTACATCTTCCAGTACAGATACTAATTATAATTGGAATATAACCTTGATTGCAAACTTGCCTCGTAGCCAGATAAACCATCCTTTTGGTCACAGTGCTTATTACCACAGACAAACTGTCCTGACATTCGAGAGGTATTTAGTCAGAATTAATTCCAACAACAGTAACCAAAAGTTAGAAGATTGCTTGATCCCCACAAGTTCCATTGCAACCAAACACTACACTCGGGTAAAGGAAGAAACATGTTGCAAGCATTATTTTTAAGTGCTATAAAAGTAGTTTCAAGCGAAAAACAAATTTAAAGAAACAGCAATTCAAAGGTAATAGCTTAGGGGAGGAAAGGGATATGAAGCAGAACTATACCTTTCCCAGATATTACTTCCTTTTCAGTCCTCCATCTAAGACCAATCTGAAAAAAAGAACAAGCAATGGTACAGCAAAAGGCTTTGAATAAAAAATTAAAGCATCATTGGACAAAATATGTCAATCAAATACATGCCGAAGGAAACAAGTATTCATTAAGATTTTTAAATATTCCAAAGAGGATACCATTTTAGGAAATATTCTTAAGCAACAAGCAGAGAATAATTGTAAAACTTTCCTATACAAATCTAAACCAAAATCATAGCATTAAGCCATTAACTGGGTTTACTTGAAGTTACTGCAGCTCATAAATGACCATAGTTCAACATCTATTGGAAGCTTTTCGGTTACTATGATTACTGTTGATAGCGATTGACTCTATGTTTTGATCTCACCTTCAAATGAGTTAATAACAAAGCCAAAAAACTATCAACTATAGAACTCCTGGAAGAGATATTAATGCTTTAAAATGTTTATACCTTGCCAGTCTTGTAATGGGACATATCAGCTATGCAATATCTTCAATGAGTTAAGAGAAATAAATAACTCGAAAAATTATGTTCTTATAAATCAGCATAACAATTAATAGCTTAAGATTCTATTTCAGAAGGTACACAGCAACAGATGGCTGAAGAAATTTTTAATGTCAAAATTCAAAATACTAAGTATGCACCATCATGTTGCAGCATATCTGACAAATATAGATATGAATGCAGAAGTACGTTTATAAGATCAACACTTAAGTCTAGCACTATTTATGCAACATTTCATGATGTTTACCTCATCCATCAGAAATGGTACAAACCATCTCCCTTCACTAATGAAGTTACTAGATGGATCCAGCAAAATACCCCATAAAGAAACTTTATGAATTTTCTTTTGATTGAGGTTCAACATTCTATGAACTAACTCATTACACTAGCAGAAAGTAATTTGTTGCACTAAATGGTAGAGCTTCCATTGTGGACAATGCGTTCCATCATGTAAGCAATATAATTCCTTTAGCAATGTATGATTGTTGAACGTGCATTAACAGCAGTAGTTTTATTATGAAAATTTTTTTAGCACCCTCCAGCTAGCTTATTACAGGAAAGAAATTCCATGCCATACGCTAACATTGATAATGTGCCTGCATAAAGTGGAAGAACACATGCTGGAAGCTGAAAATACATTATGCATTGAAATAAGTCAGCATGAGTCATTTATCTTGAAAAAAGTTGCATGTCTTTACTTAAAAACTTGTCATATGTCAGCTAATAATCCAGGAGCTTTGCATTGTCCCCATTTTAAATAGTTTTCCAACTATTTTGGCTATGTGAGTGCATAAAGAAATTAATAACTCGTCAGTGATACATCTAATTATAGAAAATATGCAACAGCCATAAAGATTTTGACAGATATAACCTGAACTTAAAGGAAAAAAGCATTTTCTCTGAGCTCAACCTCCAATGGCTTGTTTTAGCATGATTTATCGCCAGTGAGAAGCTTTTGCTCATGTTTACTAATTTCCAGTCACCGGGATAAAAAAAAAGCAAGAGAAATCAGAAATGCTGCAAAATCATGCATGGAAAGGATACTCCTTGAAGAGCTTGTCGTGGTAGCGCTTCACCAGTCTTTGTTCCCAAGAAGGATTCACGTCATCTTCCTCAGTCATTATAAACCTGTACGGAAAATGATGAAACAAATAGTTAGAGCACTTGGCATTAGAGGTCAACAATTCAAATTGACGTCAAATTCCATAGGCTATACACGGTCAAGTTCAGGAATATGTAACATTACTACATGTTACAAGTAGATCTAGAGTGTTTCAGTTTCTGGAAGTTGCAAAGACTTAAACCTGAAAACTAGAAGTTCATTTCTTTGAAGTCAAAACACCCATGAATATATATTCATCATCCTCAATTATGTAAAAGTTTTTATAGTTTTACACAAGCATTCATGATTAGTCTAATTATTTCCCAACCTTGATTAACTGCTGATAAAATGATTTTGGGACTTCCCGGCCAGTAGAATCATTTTCAGTCATACAAATAAATGATACTGACAGATTTAAAAAACCAAGCACTGAATGGCCATAAATGTGAAGTAATGAACTCTGGGGGTCGGAGAAATATGCATATGAAAACAGTTTTCCAGAACCAACTCACCAAGTCCAGTGAAAAAGTGAACCTACCTATATCCTTCTCTAATGGTGTCTTCATCAGTTTTGACCGGCAATGTTTCTCGAACAGATTTCTGTTTCCCATAATAAACAACTGCGACCAAAATATATTGTAAAAAATTAGCTTTCACCCCAAATCTTTCCAAAAGAACTATATTAAAAACCCAATAGCATCAAGAAGTTCAATGGGATTAGTATCCGCAACAAGAAGTCAGGCCAATTCCGATCACATTCTAAGCAAACAGAGCAATAAATAAGGCCATATTCAAGTGATTACAATCATTAACACAAAACAGATGAACCAAAGTATAAGTACGAGTATTTCTCATTCTTAGCGCACGAATTCTTGAAACCAAAGTGAATAACTGACCGTAATCATCCAAAAACTTCTTGTGGCGATCAAATGCGTTGAGGCCTCGTATGTGATCCTGATACTGCCTGATTGTTCGTAAATTTATGAGACCTAATTTTAAATTCTCGCAATTAAATCAGAGAAAAAGGAAAAGAGTTCCCCATACTGCTTTCTAGCTTGTTTGTCGAAAATCGCTTGCTTCATAGACCCAAACGACGCCATAGGTTACTACTTTCTGCCTTCGATTAACCAATTTATCACCAATCTTGAACTGGGAGAGAGTGATTTTGCGAACGTTATCACCAATTAGGTTGGTGCTTGCTTTATTAATTTTTCATACGTCTAAAATTAGGGATGTCATATACTTCTTTATTAAATATTTGAATCGAAAAATCTAATTTGAATCCTAATATTTGATAGTAGATAAACCTTTTCTTAATATTTAAATATATTATAAATTAATGTAATTTTTTCAAATATATTAGTAAAGGTGATAATAGACCAGGCGTGGAAGACATTTTAGATCTGACCTACTGATATAATTAAAAAATAAAAAATAAAAAAAATCAAGTTTTAGCCTTTTCAAAAGTCTCTTTAATTATAAAATAAAGTTATCGAACCCAAAATAAATTTATAAAACCTAACATATTGACCCATTTAACAATTAATATGTTATACTTCATCCGTCCCTTATTAATTGTCGACAAGGGAATCTGCACAATAACCAATGTAAATAGAGATAGAAAAAATTAGTATTTTATTTGTGAGTGTGTATTAATTTTTCATTTTAGGTAAGTATACAATTAAATGGTACGGACGAAAAAGGAAAAATGGACAATTGAAGTGGGACGTAGGGAGAATAATTTTTTTTAAAAAAATTAGTAAAAAATATATTATACAAATGATAATATAGTTACACAATATATTTATGATTTTAAATTGGAAATATATATTGAAAAATATTAAATAAGCTAAAAATCGGGTTTATTTTGCTAAAAATATTAGATATGACCAAAGCTCGGTCTATTGAACTAATATTTGGTCTGATTTGTTCCCAACCTCATACATTACATAATTTTAAACATTCATGAAATGCTCCAACTACACAAATCTGTCAAGTTCCAGAAAATCGTTGTACTTTTTGCAGAAAAAAAATATAATATATTGAATTTTAAATTTAGTTTTAAATAATTAAAAGTTAATAAGAATTAAATTTTCGTCCTCATTTGTAATTTTGATCCAAAAAAATTAAAATCATCCCGACCTAATTCACTTTTATGATCTCAACTCTCCCTCAAACCTTATCTATTTGACCATTTTTTTAGGCAAGTCAGGATCCTATTTTTTTTTAATGAACTGTCTCTTTTTTTATGTTCTCCTCCTCATTTTTCTTCGTTAATTTTTTTTTAATTGTTGAAATGAATTTAAATATTAAACATGACCTTGACCAAATATTATTAAAAAAATATTTTATTTAAAAATTAAATAATAAAAAATAAGTATGCACCGTTACAATTAAATAATAATAAAAAAGAGGTAGACACCGTTCCACGATCGTGACTAAATTGGTTAGATCAACTATTTTTTTTATTTATTTTTAAAACTATTCAATTATATAATACTTAAATATTCATTTTAAGTAACAATATCAACATCATTAAAAAAAATTGTCTGAATTTGATTGTTAATAAAAAATATTGTGGAAAATGTACTTTGGAACATTTCTTGAGATATTTATGAAAGAGAGCATTTTCATTATATATTTGATAAAAAAATGACATTTTAAATATTAAGAGTTATGAAATATATTTCAAATAATTGCTTTTGTTTTAAATTATAACAGATTATTAGTTTTATTTTAAGAGACCGAAGAAAAAATTTAACTATGAAAGATTGATGTGGATCGTCACATCAATATTATAAAAATGTACTTTTAATATTTAAAATTAGGGAAGATCTCATGTTAGGCACGCCTAAATGGTTTAGGCGGGTTTTATCCATTAATTCAATCAAAACTCATTTAATATACCATAATTGGAATTAATAAACTCTATTTAGGATGGGTGAACCCATTTGGGTAGGATAAAATCCGCCTTAACCGTTTAGGCGTGTCTAACGCAAGTTTTTGCCTTAAAATTATGTCTAAAAAATACTTCACGCCGAGCAATGACACGAAATGCACGCCGTGGTGGAAAAATATGGGTCCGGCTCTTTCCAGATAAACCAGTTACAGTAAGACCTGCTGAAACACGTATGTGCTCGGGGAAAGGATCCCCTGAATATTGGGTAGTTGTTGTTAAACCGGGGCGAATACTATATGAAATGGGTGGAGTAACCGAAAATATAGCTAAAAGGGCTATTTTAATAGCGGCATCCAAAATGCCTATACGAACTCAATTTATTATTTCGGGCTAAAAACGTAGAACCGACAGAAATGAGTCTTGGGGATGAAACGGTTACATCTAAATTTTTTCTTATGTCCATGTATGCGAGCATATCAGTGTCATACTTTTGTATATGGAAGGCAGTTGCACTTAAAAACCGCTCTTCTAGCAGAGCCATAGTTTCATCGGTTAAGCATTGTATCACGATCTCGTTTGCGAATCATATGGATCCATATTCATACCAGAATGAAAAAGAATAAGACTTCTAGCAAAATCACGTTCATGGAGGTGAAAGATACCACTCCGGTAGATTCTACCTCGAAAGTCTAGAAAAGCTGGAAAGTAAAAGAAATAACCATCATAGGCCCTCGCCATATCGAGAATAGTTTGTTCATAACGAGAACGTTGAACGTTTTTTGACAATATTTCCACTAGTTCACTGAACGTATATATGGATTGAATCCATTTATCATAATCATTCATGTAACACTCTCGAAGTAACTTGGTTCGTAAGACGAGAAAGGATGAAAGACGGTGAAGGGATTCTCCCCTCCCCGAGCCCCTCCCGTAGCTCAAACTCAAACAACAAGCTACTATTCATTCGCTATCCCTATCCGTAGGGCTAGCTCTCTGTTTGATGTTAGCAAGACGAGAGTACTCCCCTTTCTACATCTTGGGGGAGTACTCTCTAAGTCCCCATCCTCTGTTCCTATTCTTAGCTCAAGGAACAATAGAACTCAAGCAGCTAACAAGAAATCTCGTATATGATCATGGAACCTGTCATCAACTCCTATCAACCATCGGTTAGTCCGGGTATTCTTCAATGTGGCTCTGATAGGCACTATTATTAATGATGATAGACAAGAAGGCCATGATTAGTGGGGACAGATATGAACTAAAACCTGGAATCTGTTAACAACACTGGAGTGTAGGGGATTCAGAAAGAGTCCTGACTATAACCATGCTGACGAAAGCGACGATGGCTCCATACTGATACGTCCTAGTTTGAGCTAGCTTGCTTTTAGTTAAGAAGAAAGAGTTAAGAGCGCCTTGAGTTACTGGTTAGGAGCAAATCCTCCGTTAAGCGACTAACTCAACTCTTTAGCTAACTCAAGAACAAGCTCCGCTCCAAACTGGGTATCAGTTATATTGTTTTTTTGTCATTAACGTCATCTCGTATACTCCTAACTCTTGATTCAAAAAATATAATGTGTGATTTAGAGTATTTTTAAATTTGTTAATCACAACTACTCTTAACTAATAGATTACCATAACCAAAAAAAAGAACCGAATATAAATTTTAAAATTTACCAATGTATTGGAGTATGATTAGTTTTCCATATAAATAATCCTTCATTAATAACATCCCCTTCTTGAAAATATCACCAAAGTGTTCGTTGAGAATTGCTATTAAAAAAAAAAAAGCGTTAGTTGAGAAGTCATAAACAAAATTTCCTTCCATAATTAGTTGAGGGCATATACTGGTCCAAAATGTACAACCATTTGAAGCGCCGTGTAACCCAACACTTCAAAGTACCACTATCCTGATCACAGTGTCGGTGGACTCATTGGAGCAACCGTCATCCTTTCTCTCTCATCTGCCCCCCTCTCTCTCTAGAAATCTATATGTGATATCACTCGCGGCAGCTCCCCTGTCGTATTCTTCTCATACACGCCATTTTTTTTATTCCTTCTATTTTTTAAACAATTGATAATAATTGAGATTTGAGAACTACCCACTCATTAACAGCTATACATACACGCATTTATATATATACATGTATCTATAGAGAGAGAAGCTGAGCCGACAGCTAGTGGTTGCACTCCCTCTGATTTCCTTCCGTTGCCTCCATTGCTCCTTTGCTACATTTCCATCTCAGTCTCCATTTCTCATCATTCTATTGGTGTTTTGTTTGCTTGAGTGGCGTTCAGATCGGTCGTGGAACCGATCTGTTTTTGACGATCTGTATTTGATTGTCGGCGGAATTGCAGCATCGTGTGGATTCTGCGGTGAGATTTCTGTTTTCGTTTAATGTGCTGACGATCATTAGAGGAATGTGAAATGGTGTTTTAGTAGGTTTTTGTTTAGTTGTTTTTGTGAGCTGTAGGTGTAACTCAATTTAGTGTTGGATTATGTGATTTTCATTTTCAGTGATTTCGTTGACTTGGCTTACTGAAACTCAATTGGACGATTTAATTATTTTCATTGATTCTGGAATCAAACAAATAAGATGTGATTCCATAAATGTGCCGCATTCGATTGTCGGCGGGCGTGATTCAGTTTAAATTTGTGTTATCTGATAGTTTTAGATGTAATTAGTAGACCTGATCTGTGAATTGACTATTTCGGAGGGATTGAGATTGCAGGATTTTGTATGTCCGAGGGGATGCTAAATTCAGAGTGAAGCTCGCATCCGGACGATTGAGATCCATTGCTTTTGACTGAGGCCAAGTGACAATGGAATCTGAAGCAGAAATCAAGGTTAGTTTAAAGTATTTCACGGATTCTTTAGAATATCTTGATGGTTCAATCTGAAGATTCTTAGTCAGGTTGTATCTCATCTGGTCGGGTTATTTGGTTGTATTATTAGGCCATCTGAATATTTATGGATCTATTTCCCCCGTGTGAAGTGTTTAACGTATAGTCTTGGGAATAGTATATTTTTTTTTCTGACTTAGTTACTACATTCGGTTGATAGGGAAAGACCTTGAAGACCATAGGGAGCCAGGTCTGTCAGATCTGTGGTGATGATGTGGGGTTTACTGTTGATGGTGAGCCATTCGTTGCATGCAATGTCTGTGCATTTCCGGTTTGCAGGCCTTGCTATGAATATGAGAGGAAGGACGGGAATCAGTCTTGCCCGCAATGCAAAACTAGATACAAGAGACATAAAGGTATAGGGAGTGCAATTACAATTGCCCATCACTGAAATCTCAGTCATGAGTTGCCAACCAAATGTTGTTTCTAGAAAATGAATTTGACATTTGTAAACAGGGAGTCCTGCAATTCATGGCGATAGTGAGGAGGATGGTGTTGCTGATGATGTTGTTGATGATGTCCATTACTCTGAAACTCAAAGTGACAAGCAGAAAATTTCAGAGCGCATGTTGAGCTGGCGTGTGAATCATGGGCGAGAAAATAGTGCGCCAAAATATGACAAGGAGGTCCCTCAAAATCACATTCCTTTGCTTACGAATGGAACAGATGTAATTTTTATGCTTTTAGATCAATTCATTCTACTGTGTTGTTTTTCCATAATTGGTGAACTAAGATTCCCTTTTACTATGTTTGCAGGTTTCTGGGGAACTGTCTGCTGCATCACCTGGGCGCCTGTCCATGGCATCTCCACCTCCTGGTGGAAAACGTAAAATCTTCTTTACCATTTATTTGATCAATCATAATGTGTCCTTGTACCTCCGAGTCTTTCATATTTTGTAGGCATAACCTTTTCCCATTTGCAGCTAGGATTGTGGATCCAGCGAGGGAGTTTGGCTCTCCAGGCTTAGGTAACGTTGCTTGGAAAGAAAGAGTCGATGGCTGGAAGATGAAGCAGGAAAAGCCTGTTATTCCAATGACTACTAGCCATCCTCCCTCAGAAAGAGGAGGAGATATTGATGCGAGCACTGATATTCTTGTTGATGACTCTTTACTGTGAGTTAATTTTATATTCAGAAGTTTTCTGTAGCAGGGTACTTTTAAGCAAAAACTTTATAATATTGTTTCATGTCCGTACAAAACCTTGTCTTGCTCTCATGTGGCAGCACAAAATGAAACTATGTATTTCGTTGCATGGTAAGCCATTCTCATATCTGCTAATCTTCTTCTTGATATAGGAATGATGAAGCCCGGCAGCCCCTATCAAGGAAGGTTTCAATTCCATCATCAAGGATAAACCCCTACAGGATGGTTATTGTTTTGCGGCTGGTGATTCTTAGCATTTTCTTACATTATCGAATAACAAATCCTGTACCCAACGCATATGCTTTATGGCTGATTTCCGTGATTTGTGAGATTTGGTTTGCTATATCCTGGATTCTGGATCAGTTCCCAAAGTGGCTTCCTGTAAACCGTGAAACATATCTTGACAGGCTTGCTCTCCGGTGAGCAATTTTCTATGCATACATTGTGCATATCTGCGCTTCATTTGATGTTTCTTCCTGTTGTAATTATTATGCTTAGAACTGCTAGATAGTATAGTGCCTTGGGTTGTCTCTTCTGCCTTTATTCTCCTAAACCCTTCTCTTTTTCCATTTAGTTTTCAAATTACCATAAACTATCGTTTTCTCCTGGGTTTCTCTTAGGCTCTTTGTAGAGACGGAAACTCCTTTTCCTGTCTGATTTTGGAAATACATGGATTATGTGTAACAGATATGACCGTGAAGGAGAACCATCGCAGTTAGCTGCTGTTGACATATTTGTCAGTACTGTTGACCCACTAAAGGAGCCTCCCCTTGTTACAGCTAATACTGTTCTGTCAATTCTTGCGGTAGACTATCCGGTGGACAAGGTCTCGTGCTATGTTTCTGATGATGGGGCAGCCATGTTAACATTTGAAGCACTATCAGAAACATCTGAATTTGCAAGAAAATGGGTTCCTTTCTGCAAAAAGTACGCTATTGAGCCACGGGCTCCTGAATGGTACTTTGCTCAGAAGATTGATTATTTAAAAGATAAAGTCCAGCCATCTTTCGTGAAAGACCGTAGAGCTATGAAGGTGGAACTTCTATTCTAACAAATTTACCCTTCACATTATGTCAAACATCTTATATCTGTTCTCCTGATTTGTACTATAGAGAGAATATGAAGAATTCAAAATTCGTGTCAATGCGCTCGTGGCCAAGGCTCAGAAAGTTCCTGAAGAAGGTTGGGTAATGCAAGATGGTACACCATGGCCTGGAAATAATACAAGGGATCACCCAGGGATGATACAGGTGAGCAAATAACTTGAGTTTTTTACTTAAATGTTAGTGTTCCTTGATGTAGTATAGCGCATGCTCATTTCATACGGAAATGTTTTTATTTATTTGGTTTTAGCATGAACCATGGATGCTATGTGTTTTGCCTCGGGAAACATATAGTTAGTTGCATTCTCTTGTTGCTCGCAGGTTTTCCTGGGCCAAAGTGGAGGTCTTGATAGTGATGGTAATGAGCTGCCGCGGTTAGTATATGTTTCTCGTGAGAAGCGTCCTGGCTTCCAGCATCACAAGAAAGCTGGTGCTATGAATGCACTTGTAAGTAGTCAAATGGTGTAATTTCGAGCATGTTTTAATCCCGGCAAGTTTATCATGTATATGTACTATACTTGCAGGTTCGTGTATCAGCAGTTCTTACCAATGGACCTTTCTTGTTGAATCTTGATTGTGATCACTACATTAACAACAGCAAGGCCTTGCGTGAAGCTATGTGCTTTCTAATGGATCCAAATCTTGGGAAGTATGTCTGCTACGTGCAATTTCCACAGAGATTTGATGGTATAGATAGGAGTGATCGATATGCCAACCGCAACACTGTCTTCTTCGATGTGAGTTCATTATCAGTTTTTAACTTATAGGACCTTACGGTTTTATCATGAGAATGGATTGCAGCTGTGTAAAAATTGCTTTATCAATGTTACACAAGTTCTTATTTTGATCACCTACAACTCATTTGAATTGTTCCTTTTTGGCTCACCAGATCAATTTGAGAGGTTTGGATGGCATTCAAGGCCCCGTGTATGTGGGCACTGGATGTGTCTTCAACAGAACAGCTTTGTATGGTTATGAGCCCCCTCACAAACCTAAGAATAAGAAAACTGGGATGTTATCTTCCTGCTTTGGTGGATCAAGGAAGAAAAGTTCTAAATCAAGTAAGAAGGGTTCAGATAAAAAGAAGTCAAGCAAGCATGTTGATCCAACTGTTCCTATCTTCAGCTTGGATGATATAGAGGAGGGCGTTGAAGGTACACTTCTCTTAAACTCCGACAACTTGAATCTCAAGCTCATACGATGTGTTGTTTATAAGGATTTTGCGGTCTCACTGTTTGGCGGTTTGCACCTCGTTCTCTTTCTTTGATCATGATAATTAGAATATATCACTGTGATATACCAAATGTTATGCTTAGATAGTCACCCTGCATAACAAGAAGACAAAAGTTGCTGACATAGAAAAGATAGCACAAAAAATTCTGGAGTGTCTCTATATTTGTTTCATCCCTATATTATTTTGCTGATGGATCCCCTTCTGTAATGAATCAGGTGCCGGATTTGATGATGAAAAGTCATTGCTCATGTCCCAGATGAGCTTAGAGAAAAGATTTGGACAGTCAGCTGTTTTTGTTGCGTCAACCCTGATGGAGAATGGTGGCGTGCCTCAGTCTGCCACCCCAGAGACTCTCCTGAAAGAGGCTATTCATGTCATTAGCTGTGGGTACGAAGATAAGACAGAATGGGGAAGTGAGGTAGGTGTTCTGTACACCATCTGAAGTTCATGTGGCACTAAATATTATTTGCTCTCCTGCCATAGTAATTTCTTGAAATAGCAAGATGCATATAGATAGGATTATTACCCAATACTGCCAACACAAATTTGACATAAGTCAGATGTTTTCTTTGGATTTTTATGACATTGGTTATACTAAATTACCCGAGGGTTCTAGTATTATGAATGCAGGGTCTGTTAAAAATAATTTATTTACATATGAATGGAAATTCGTTCTAAATTGTAGTTCATTAGGACTGAAGTCTGAAGATATGATAAGATTTTGGTGTTCCTGTTCGACTGGCTGGCATGTAGAAGTTCACATCAAAGCTTTTCTTCCATTCGCAATTGACTCTTATCTCAATTACTGAATGCACTTGCTTTTGCTTCCATTGAGAAGCCTTCCCGATTTTATTGGGGGTTCCTGAGATGAGAATAGTTACCGTCTTTCTCTAATCATGCTTTTCAGTTCTCGATTCTCAAGCAATTTGTTGAAGAGACGTTAGGAAATGAATGATCCATATTCATTTCTGCTTTGGCATTTCCTAGTTTTGTTATTTCTTATTGTCAGAATTGTTATAATGATTCTGTCCATTATTTCTTACTTCTATCTCATGAGACATTTTCCTCGCTTCTCAACTTTAATATTGGTCCGTGTACACTATAATGAGACTCATCTTCCTCGCTTGTATGCAGATTGGATGGATCTACGGTTCTGTTACAGAGGATATTCTGACAGGATTCAAAATGCATGCACGTGGCTGGCGATCAATCTACTGCATGCCGCCAAGACCAGCCTTCAAAGGATCAGCTCCAATCAATCTTTCTGATCGATTGAATCAAGTGCTTCGATGGGCCTTGGGATCTGTGGAAATTCTATTTAGCAGGCATTGTCCAATATGGTATGGATATCAAGGAAGGCTAAAATGGCTAGAGAGATTCGCATACGTCAACACCACGATCTACCCGGTCACTTCCATTCCTCTATTGTTTTACTGCACATTGCCTGCTGTCTGCTTGCTTACTGGGAAGTTCATCATCCCTCAGGTGAGTTTTCATCCTTAAACTCGACATCCTAAAAAAGAGAATCCTATTTAAACTATGTATGTATTGTGCATTGCAGATTAGTAACCTTGCAAGTATCTGGTTTCTATCCCTCTTTCTCTCCATCTTTGCCACTGGTATACTAGAGATGAGGTGGAGTGGTGTCGGAATCGATGAATGGTGGAGGAACGAGCAGTTCTGGGTCATCGGAGGTGTCTCAGCTCACTTCTTTGCTGTATTCCAAGGTTTGCTCAAAGTCCTAGCCGGAATAGATACCAACTTCACCGTCACGTCTAAAGCCTCCGACGAAGATGGAGATTTCGCAGAGCTTTACTTGTTCAAATGGACAACTCTTCTCATTCCTCCAACCACTCTCCTCATCATCAACTTGGTCGGCGTTGTGGCCGGAATTTCCTATGCTATCAACAGCGGTTACCAGTCGTGGGGGCCGTTGTTCGGGAAATTGTTCTTCGCCTTCTGGGTGATCGTTCATCTCTACCCTTTCCTCAAAGGTCTCATGGGTCGGCAGAACAGAACCCCCACCATTGTTGTGGTGTGGTCCATTCTTCTTGCTTCCATCTTTTCTCTGTTGTGGGTGAGAGTTGATCCTTTCACCACCAGAGTCACCGGCCCCGCCGTCGAAGAGTGTGGCATCAACTGCTGATATCAACATGTTCGCCATTTTGAAGCCCAAGAGAGGTAGCTGTGCAGCAACTCTGCATCTTCTCTTTTTTTGGGTCTCGTTTTTTTGTCTGTGTGTGTGAAGTTAAGTTTTTTTTTTTTTTCTTTGTGTAGAGAGATAAGAAAAGTTATCAAATGTTTCTTCATTGTTACTCGAAACGTGCAAGTTTATATTACTTTAATTTATTCACTCAATTCGTCTCATTACTCATTATTTGCTATATCTCAACTGTTATGACAAGGAAAAAAAGAAAAAAAAAAGCTACGACATCAATTTTAGTTCAAAATGATTTCAGTACTAACTATTTTCTCTTTCAATTTTATGTGTGAATTATAAAAAATTATTTAAATCTGAGACGAAGAAATTTTCTGACATCAGAAAAGTGACGGAGCATGCCGAAAAATCCATGTCATATTAAGAAAATGACACATTGTCAATCAAACGAATGCTTAGTAGTTTTTCAATGCCGAAAACTTTCTTTGTCCTAAATTTAAATAGTTTTTTATAGTTCGGACATAAAATTGTGAAATTAAATAGTTGGTACTAGAACTAAAAAAAAGATGGATAGTTTGGACTAAAATTCATGTTTTGGCTAAAAGAGAATTATAGAGAAATTCGTGAGTTATTCATGTTCACTCCTAATAGTCTCTTTACTAATGTAATGAGTCTATCCTCTTCGTTCAAAGAAAAAAAAATTGAAAATCCAAATTCCTTTGTGTAGAAAGCAACAGGATTCTGTTATCATTCAAGGCCATGAAGAATCTATTTACCTAATTACATGCAAAATTGGATTGGCAACAGTCGCCAATCGACCCCATTTATGGATGAGATATGACAAAACTAGAATGACTATTGTGGAAATTTTGAGACCTTACAAATATATATTTTTTTCTTAAAAAAATTAATAAGAAAAAAACATCATATGTGAATCTCACATAAAAATATCAGAGTCAAGCCAGATTCTTGAAGAGAGCGAAAAAAAAAAAAAAACCAGAATCTTCTTTATTTCTCCCTTTAACTTTTACACACACACTTCAAATTTCCAACAAATTGCAGGTGGTTTCTTCACTTCATGCTCTACCCTGTTCTTGAAGAAGAGAATAACCATCCATCTCTACATTTTTCTCTCACTCATTCACATAGCTCCCAAGATTGTGGAGGAGAGTTATGGCATCACTGAAATCTTTCACCGAAGGCCTCTCATCTTGCCCATGCTTGATCCTGGACTCCATCTCTGCAACAACCAGCTCAATCATCAGGAAGAACTCGGTGTCTGGTTATTACAAGAATGCTGGCAAGAGAAAGCAGCAGCAGCAGAGGGTGATGCATTTGAGCAGCCCCTTCTTGAATTCATGGCCGAAAACGGCGTCGCGCAGCAGCAGCAGCAGCTTGAGAAAGAGACGCCTCATTGTTGTGGATGAGCTAGGGGGGCAGTACGAGGACACCTTCAATGATGTCAAAATGGTGAGTTTTAGCAGCTTTTTTTTTCCATTAATCATTACACATTTGTGATTCTTCAGTTTGTTGGATTGAGATTTGAGGTGAATGATTTGTGGCAGCAACTTGTGAATTACTTCACTTTCAAAGCAGTGAGGACAGTTCTTGAGCAGCTGTATGAAATGAATCCACCTCAGTATAAGTGGTTCAACAAGTAAGCTAGCGGATCCAGAAAATTTTCGTGAGGGAGCTGAAATTTTATTTATTTATTTATTTTTTTTTGCGTCCACTTAACTTGGGTTAATCTAAAAATTACTGGATCACGACGCTATAAAAACGAAAAAAGATTTCAGGCTAGAGCCCCCCATAGCTTCTATGTAGATCCGCCTCTGCTCGACACAATCTTGATTCATGTTGATTGATGGTGGTTCTGATGAAACACGACAGCTTTGTTGCAGACAATGTACCAAACAATGGGAAAACCTTTCTTCAGATTCTTGTTAAGGTAATAACAAATTGATCCATGTCTCAGACTGAGAGAGCCCTTCTTCCTTCTCATGAGTTTTGATGGCAGGAAAGGCGAGAGCTTGCTGAGAGAGTCATGATCACTCGACTTACACTCTACGGAAGATGGATTAAGGTATGCACTTGTCGCCCCCCCCCCCCCCCCCCGCGTTAGATATCCCACATTGATCTATGATAATGACATAAACCACCTTATAATGGTGATCGGTAAGGTACCCTTTTACTAACAATATGGTTTTATAAAGAAGAGTAGATGGTAACATGGTCTCATAGCTAGCCCAATTATAACGAATGATGCAGCCCACTTTGGATTGGTAAGGTATCCCTTACATTGGATTTGATGAGCAGAAATGCGACCTTGGGGAGATATACAATGAGATCTCAGAGGAGAATTTGAAGCTGATGAGAGACAGGCTTTTGGAAACCATCCAATGGCCCTCCGATGACAACACAAAACCTGATCAAGATTAATTTCACAAATAATATATTAATATATGTCTTTGTGTTGTAAATATTATTGTATTATTACTATTATCTTTATACATGAGTCTCACTTACTTATTTTTGTATCTGATGTGGTAGTGGAGTGTTATTGTTTCACTATATTTGTATGTGATTACTACTTTTAAGATCTCAATGTAATTAGAGGTGGACACGGGCCAGTTCCGGTTCGGCGGTTCTAGAAAGGTGGAATCAGAACCGGCCCTTGTAAAAATGGTTACGGTTCCGGTTCGGAACCGGCGGTTTGACGAATATTTTTTTTTTTTTTCAACGACACGTGGCGCTCTCTGATTCGTCGATTTCAAATTTAAAAAATCGCCGGTTCGAAACCATTTTTTCTTTTTTTTTGATTTAATTTCTTTCCGACGGTTTGGAACCACCGGTTCTGGTTCTGATTAAAACCTTAAACCTGAACCGGCCCGTCGGAAAACAGTTCCGGTTCCGGTTCAGGTGCTGGCCATCTCTAAATGCAATGGCCATGCCACAAATTCAACTAGATATGATTTAGACCCTCTTTGTCTATGATAGGCTAATGTATTTCTCAAAATTATTGAAAATTAACTTTTAACTAGGGATGTCAATCGGGCTAACCCGTCGGGTTTCGGGCTAGCCCTATCGGGTTGCGGGTTAATCGGTCCGAGTTGAATCGGGTTGGAATTTTTTCGGGCTAAAAAATCTTGATCCTAACCCTAACCCATCAGTTTTCGGGCTAACCCGTCGGGCCAATGAATTTATTAATAATTTTTTATTTTTAATATCTTTTCACTCTTTTAATATTTTAAATAATTAAAATAAACAAAATAATACTTCTTTCTTATAAAAAACGCATAACACATACTAATTTTTAGATAATGATAAATTTAACTATTAAAAACACATTATTTTTTATTTTAGCAATATTTTTAAATTCAAAAATAAATAATCTTAACAATGTTTTGAATATTATTTGAACTAAATATAATTATATAACTTAAAATTTAATTAATAAATATGATCTTCAATATTACAAGTAGATTTTAGTACTATAATTATAATAAATATATTAATAAAAAAATAATCGGGTTAATCGGGCCAACCCGTCGGATTTCGGGCTCAACCCTATCGGGCCTCGGATTATTCGGTCTCGGGCTATTCGGGCTAAATTTTTTTCGGGCCAACCCACGGGTTTCGGGCTAAATTGACATCTCTACTTTTAACTAATGGAAAGAATGAACTAATTAGGTTGTACAATTTTTTTATATATTAAATTATCTTGTGTCTTCAGTAGATATTAATAGGTTAACATGGTTATCATTAAATTATGATTAGTTCTTTAGATACAAACATGCTTGACAATAACAGAAGCATATTAGCAAGGCTACTTACGAGTTACTCTTTCTCTCGATCAATTAGTTACATATTGACATGACACGATAATCAATGTTTGTGAGTGTAGTGAAATTAATAGTTTGTTGATGAATTAAAAATTAATTTTCGTTTTAGAAAATAAGACTAATCTGATTCGATAGACAAAAAAAAATGAGACTAATCTTCCGGGTAAAAATAAATTATTTTCATTTTAATTACACTATTTTTCACTCTCTAAACTCATTACAATCTATATTATCTATGCCACTAACACAAATACACAAGCACGATTCTCGATAACTCTCAAACTCTTTATTTAAAGATATAAAATGTGATTCAACGTAATTATAATCCCGTCGGTCAATCACATAAAACATACAGAAGAAACGTTATGATAAATCCTATGATAAATATATAAAATGTGGGTAAACTAGGTTGAAAATATGGATCGTTTAACATATCTATTAAAAACATTACTATTATGTATAGAATATTTACATTTAAATGTGACATACATTACTAAAATCATAAATAACAATTGATATACTTGTATGTTTTTTAATAATAATTAAATCTAATAATTTCGTGCTCGATTCTCGATAACTCTCAAACTCTTTATTTAAAGATATAAAGTGTGATTCAACGTAATTATAATCCCTTCATTCAATCACGAAAACACATACAAAAGAAACGTTAGGATAAATCCTATGATAAATTTATAAAATTTGGGAAAACCAGGTTTAAAATGTAGATTGTTTAACATATCTATTAAAAACATTACTATTATGTATAGAATATTTACATTTAAATGTCACATACATTAACTTATTAAAATCATAAATAACAATTGATATATTTATATATATTTTTAATAATAATTAAATCTAATAATTTCGTGCAAACACAAGTAATATAATTCATGCATTTTCACAGGTTTCATTTCAATTTAGAACCCAAACGCGGTCTTGTCCGTACAGCCGCCCCTCGTTCCAAAAGAGGAATTCTTATCTCGCATTTCATTACGCGTTAATTTCAACATAATTTCATTACCATTTTAATTTCATCTGCATTTCAATTTCAGAACCGCTCTCTCCCAATCTCTCTCTCTCTCTCTCTCTCCCCACCAGAGAGTTACATGTGCACTGGACCTAGAACATTTCCCCTCACTTCACAACAAAAGCAAGCTTCCCCCTTTCGCTTTCTCTCGATTTTTTCCTCT
The DNA here is from genome assembly GCA_026898455.1 of Plectranthus barbatus. Classification (NCBI taxonomy): domain Eukaryota; kingdom Viridiplantae; phylum Streptophyta; class Magnoliopsida; order Lamiales; family Lamiaceae; genus Plectranthus; species Plectranthus barbatus. Next base: position 868,587 of record JAPKLW010000139.1, read on the forward strand.
CTTCCACTCTACACACACCACACTTCCAAGTCTTCGCAATCAATTTCCCTTTTTGCGCCCTTGATTTTATCGTCACTCATTTTTTTTCTCGCTCCAAGCAGCAGATCGGTTAATGCGTCACAGTTGATGAACCGCCTCCAGATCTTCCGCGGAAGCTTCGATTTTCGGGGTCAATGGTGAGGTTCTCATTTATTATTTTTCTTTTGAACAGGTTTTGAGCTGCGTTGACTCCGTTTTGACCTGATCCGTGTTGGATTGTTCCGTCTCGTCTGTTTAAATATGTTTTATTTAGACACGAGCCTTTTATGTTTGTTAGGATTTTAAAGTTAAAGTAGCTGTTTGGTTGAATATTTCGACGATTTGGTGTTTTTAGTGGTTTGATGAGAGTATTTAACGATCTCAATTAAGTTGTCTTTATCTTATGTGCGTATTGATATTCATTTGGGATTATATAGCTTTGGTGCACGTATTTCGTTTCCATTTGAAGGTCGTTGTTCTAGAATAAGATTGGCGTAACATGTGGAAATTATTCGGTTTTTGAATTGGGCTGCACATTAAATACTAATTTTGGCCTTATATTCCCCTCCTTTCTTGATAATGATGATGCTATTCTATCAAAAGCAATTGATTGTTTATTTTTCTTGGTGTCATTTTCAATAAAGAGGTGAACTTTTGAAAAACTTTATATCTTGTGAGAATAATGCTTAATTTGGCCTTGTAATTCTTGATTGGGGCCGATCCTGAAAGTGCAAATATGGAATTTGCTAGTTTTATATTTGATGATCACTCAGAGTGATTATAGTTGGCATCTCTTGGCTTGTTCATCACTTTCTGCAAGCTATTATTCTCAATTCCTTGTCTTGTTTTTAATTTATATTTTTTTTGATGGTTTTACCTTCTCAAAACATCCTGATTGAATACATTTACAACTCGACCTGCAGTTGACTGGGCTCTGTGCAGTGGGCTGGAGCAATCAAATCTTAATTCAACTGCTACTCCGTTATCAAGTGTTATCATATCTGAAAATATGATGGGAATGGGTCAATTATCTGTGGAGACTGAGGACTCCTTTTCCAGTTTGCTTGAGTATGCTGCCAACAATGATGTTGACGCTTTCAGGAGGACGATTGAGCTTGATTTGTCTGCTGTCGATGAAGCTGGTCCTTGGTATGTTCGTAGGAAAGGTTCAAAGCAGATTTTGCAGGAAGAAAGAACACCTTTGATGGTTGCTGCTACATATGGTAGTGTTGATGTGTTGAAGTTAATAGTCGCTCTACCAGAGGTTGATTTGAATAGATTGTGTGGACCTGATAAGTGGACTGCTCTCCATTGTGCTGTTTCTGGAGGGTCCGTTAATGCTTTTAGTATTGTAAAATTGCTGTTATCTGCTGGTGCTAATCCAAATATTGAGGATGCATGTGGTCGACGCCCAGTTGATCTGATTGTAGCTCCTCCTGGTGTTCCTGGTGCTAAAGCTGCTCTTGAAGACTTGCTTATGAACAGTTACTCTGATGGGTTTGTTGGAGACAGTAATGTACATGTCTCAGTAACTGCTTCCAATGCATCATTGCCTGTTCTATGTTCATCTCCAGAAAGTGATTCTCCATGTTCACCATCAGATCCTCTGTCTGACATTCCTACTAATTCTGTTGGTGAGAAGAGACAATATCCTGTGGATCCATCTCTTCCAGACATCAGGAATAGTATTTACTCAACCGATGAGTTCCGCATGTACTCATTCAAAATCAGACCTTGTTCCAGGGCCTACTCTCATGATTGGACTGAATGCCCCTTCGTTCACCCTGGAGAAAATGCCCGCAGAAGAGACCCTCGGAAGTACCATTACAGCTGTGTTCCTTGTCCTGATTTTAGGAAGGGAGCTTGTAGGCGAGGGGACATGTGTGAGTATGCTCATGGAGTGTTTGAGTGCTGGCTGCACCCTGCTCAATATAGAACAAGACTCTGTAAAGATGGAACAAGCTGTGCTAGGCAAGTTTGCTTTTTTGCTCACACACAGGAGGAGCTTCGACCCCTGTATGTCTCCACTGGATCTGGTGTTCCTTCTCCAAGATCAGCTGCTTCTTCAGCTAGTTTCATGGACATGGCTACAGCTCTGAGTATTTTGCCTGGTTCACCCACGTCCCACTCCGTAATGTCTCCTGCATTTAATCACTCACTGTCGCCTTCAGCAAATGGCATGCCTCATTCATCTACGGCATGGTCTCAACCTAATATTCCAACTCTTCATCTCCCTGGTAGCAATATCCAGTCAAGTCGCCTACGGTCCTCTCTCAATGCTCGTGATATTCCGCCTGATCTTAATATGTTGCATGAGTTTGATGCCCATCAGATGCTCTTGAATGACATGGCATCATTCTCACAGTCGCATCCCAATTCTTCTATGTTGAATCGTTCTGGTCGATCTAAGTCAACACTAACTCCTTCCAATCTTGAAGAGCTATTTTCATCGGAGTTCTCATCATCACCTAGATTCGCTGACCAGGCAGTGGCTTCTGGTGTTTTTTCCCCTACGCACAAGTCCTCTGTTCTTAATCAGTTTCAACAGCCACAAAGCCTCTTGTCACCGATTAATACTAACATTTTTTCTCCTAGAAATGCTGAACACCATTTGTTGCAGGCTTCCTTTGGTGTCTCATCCCCAAGGATGTCACCAAGAAGCTTGGAAACTGCATCCCCAATGAGTGCTCGTCTCTCAGCGTTCGCCCAGCGCGAGAAACAGCAGCAGCAGCAGCAGCAGCAGATGCTGCATAGCCTTGGCTCTCGGGAACTTGGCCCTGGCCGTGCAGCCCATGTTGGTTCGCCTGGTAGTTCTTGGGCTAAGTGGGGATCCCCTGTTGAAAAAGTTGATTGGTCTGTTGGCCCAGATATGATCAAGCTTTTCTGAGAAGATCTTCAGTTGAACCCAAGAATGGTGGAGAAGAGCCCGACTTGACATGGGTGCAGTCTCTTGTTAAAGAATCACCGCCTGAGATGACGAACAAAGCTGCAGCTGCAGCTTCAGCTTCTGGTGCTGTGCCATCCGGTGAGTGTTCGACAACAAATTCTCAAATTGACTCCATTGATCATTCTGTGTTAGGGACTTGGCTCGAGCAGATGCAACTCGATCAGATCGTAGCCTAGTAAACCAAAACTAAGAATTCATTTTCAGTTAAGATTCTTAGGAAGTGCATAAAACTTCTGGGCTCCTTTTTTGGTGCGAGTCAAAAGAGTTGCAGAAATGCTGGAGGTCCTAAGTTTTATGGGTACAAGAAGGTAATTTGAAATTTTTTTCGTGCAATATGTAGTAGTGAACTTCTATTATATTTATTGATTAATGTAACATGAGTTTCCATTTGTTATCTGGGCTGTAATATTGGAAGCCAGTCCAGTTTGGGCGCTATTTTGTACTTGTTGGTTGGTGGGATAATCTCAAGATTATCTCTCTTTTGTATTTTCAGAACTGATGGATGATCTTGCATTTATTCAATCTTTTTAAGTGTATACCCATCCGTACTTTACATTAATGCGTTCTGATCGGAAGTGAGTGCATTTTGATCGGAATGTGTTGTGCACCAATAAACATAAACTAGTGTTATATTTTACAATGTATTCATCAAAATACTATCTCAAACAATTTTTCACCTTGCTTTACTGGTTTCATAAGCTGTAGGTTAAGTTGTGTATTTTCATTTTGGTAATAAAAAAGATTTCCTTTTCAACCTTTTCTTATCAAGAAGATGCAGTACATCTCATCTACATTTTTTACACAAGAAAACGCTTGTCAATCATGGAATAATGGTAATAAAATCGCATGTTGTCTCTACAAAAAGAGAATGCCAATGCCAGTTGGTGTAGTAGCTGGTTTCAATAATCTACCAAATAAAGGTATGTATGTAGCGTTTATTAGGTTTTGATGAGAATGAGAATCATACATGAACGAATTTAGTTGCCATCGAAGCTGATGGGTTGGCGCAGGAACCGCTCCATCTGGGCTGCCCTTGTCTTTATAGACATGTCCAATACTTTTTGTCCAAATCCCACCACAACACCACCCAGAATACTAGGATCAACCTGACATTATAGATGAAAATTTATAAGAACCAATAATTTCTTTAAACATATATAAAAAAGAAATTACCTTTTGTTCATCTTAACGTTCTTGGCTTCTCCAAGTACATGCAGCAATGCTTCTTTCAATTCTTCCTCCTCCTCCACTGGCAGAGGCTGTGCAAAGCATCAGAGTGGTATAGTGATTAAGAAAAACAAGGCAAATGCCACCAACAGAATGTCTGGTGGATGAGATGATGCTCATCATGCAGACCAAACAGCTTAAAAATAAGGACTTCAAAAATGTAAAATCAACAAATAGACCCTCGACCGTAGAGTTTATATAAATTTGAGGTGCGAGTTACTTTGCCAAATGAAAGGGGTATGGATAATATGCTTATAGTAAATAATGCATCTCCCTAATAGTGACAGAGAAAGGGGAGCCACATCATACAATAAGTGAAAAGAAGTGAGGAAACTATATGACAGCATCATTTCCTGCCTACAAAGCATCCAGTAGGGAATTGGTTGGCTGAGAGGGGAGAGGGAGAGAGAGGTCTGTATGATTTGTTGGTTATGTTATTCATTTAGAGATGTCAGACTTACAATCACAGAGCTCACTGTTACTTTAACTTCCCCTCTATGTGCCATGGTGAGTTCAGAGAATCTCTGTGCCATGTATCCCAGCCTTCCATTTTCAGCAGTAATAACTGTTATCAAAGATGACAGCATTTGCGTATACGAAGATTTATAAACAGCAAGTAAGATGGCATGCTATTATCGAGTTGATGTCACAATCTGCAAACAAAACAATGATACAATAGCTACGCAGTAGCAGAAGAAGCTTTAAGTAATTCATTGGTGGAGTTGCTTCATAAAAAAAAAAACACCAGTATAGTTTTATGCATTATCTTATGTTCACACCTTCCACTTAGATTTTACTTCAACATGAGCATTCAGAAAAAAAAAAAAAAAAAAGAACTGCATCTCTTTTATAAATTGAAGTAAAATGACGAATGATTGTATTAAATATCAAGCCATCAAGGGCATTCATAAGAGTAAGCATGAGTTAATCTGTAACTAACTCAAAGTCGAGTAGATGTTGAGCTCGAACTCGAGCTTAAATTGAACCTAGGTCGAGCTAGGTTCGTGTGCCTTATTGGCCTAATTAACCATGTCCAGTTCAAAATCAAGGAATCATATAAATCCAGTAATGAGACCAATTAACAAACGATTACCAAAGACATTTTTCTAATTCAAGAACTCACACAAACAAGCAGTCATAATCAAATACAATAAGAATAATTCAAATGTTGGAAATACTAACCCAAAAAGTTCTTTGTAAAATCTGAAAACTTCGCTAGGCCAAAAATATCAGCTATTGCCTTCACTCTTGTATCCGTATCAACCAATAAATCCTTGATGAACTGATAAAATGTAGGGCTTTTCTTTGAAGCCTGAACTAAGGAAAGAAGCTCAGACTCAACCTTGTCCAGTGCATTGGCTTTAACAGCTGAAATGTATAGAGCAGAAACATTGTCAGAGGCACCTAAAATGATACTCTCTCCGTCCCGGCTGAATTGTCCCAGTGACTTTGGGCACAATAACCAAGGAATGTGAGTGTAAAGTAAGTTGAGTGGAATTAATATTTTATTGTTGAGTGTGAAAAAGTTGTCTATTTAAGTAATGGGACAATTGAGGTGGGACGGACGAAAAAGGAAAGTGGGACAATTGAGGTGGGACGGAGGGAGTATCACTTAACATTAGTACCAAAACTACATAAGATGAATTTTGTGTCACAAGAGTAGAACATAGACATTTACGTATCATCGATTAAGTTTCAAGGTTCCAGCAAGCGTCATTTCGTACCAAAACCTTCTGCTCCTTTGCAATGGCGCCACTCGCATAGTTTCTTGCAGACTGAAATTCAAAACATAAAAAAAAACGGCTTATATGAAGGAATCACAGTAGATATAAAGCTTACATTTTTTTCGAATTTCTACGATAGTAAGACAATTCCTTGTGTGGGAAAAAATGTTAAAAATGCTAGTAATTCTATAGAAACAAAAGCAACAAACTAAACAATATCCCCCAATAAACTTGAAATATAAAACAAACATGAAATGGAAGGGAAAAAAAAATACTGAAAATTCAGCGAAATGAATAACCTAATGTCAGAGATTTTCCCAACAATAAAAAGGAAAAACAGCATAATGGAACCGAATTACACAGCATTTCTTACAACATAAGATTAAAACTATATTTATTCAAAGATCGGAGATTATACCTCCAGTTTGGCGATCAAAGGGCAAAGCACGACTTTCGGAGCGACGGAATTGTCGGCGGAGGAGGTGAGAGCTCGGCGGAGGAGAGGAAGACCCGATTTCAATCTCCCCGCCATTGCCGTTTCAGATATTCTGAATTTGTTTCAATGAATCTCTCTACCGATTGCTATGCAGCTTCGCTTCCAACAAATAGGAAATGACCATGCAACCAAAAATATATATACACATTCTTGGGTCAGAGGGTAATTTTTGTCCTTTCCCATATATTTAAACACATCGCAGTGATTTAAAACAGGTAGAGTGTAAATTAACCAAACTTTACCTGACCTACTCGGATCTCAATTCGATAAAAGTTTGTTAGTGCTCGTTTAAAGAGGTTCTTTATTAAACTAATCAAACTTAAGAATTATAGTATTTTATTCGTGGGCTCATGAACAAACTCATTAGTTAAAATTATTAAGAAATATAAAATAATTAATTTTAAAAAAGTAATAATTTCATGATTTAAGAATAATAATAATGATAATTTTTTCTTGTAATGAAAAGATTTTGAATTTGAACATACATATGATATTAATTTAGAAATTAATATTTCTTTTTTTTTTTTAAACAATAATGAATATTTTAAATATATTTCAAATTAGAAAATTTGTTTAGGTAAGGGTCCGATAAAGTTCGCGACTTCAAAATGTTCGGTAAAAAAGTTCGTAGTTCGACTCGATATTAAACAAGTCAAACTTAAGCACGATACTACTCGACTCCACTAGATTCAATTACACCCCTAAAAACAGGTATAGATGTGTCCCGCGGTGTATGTGTTTGAGTTTTCTCGAAATATACGAGCGTGTGAGTTTAAATAAATGCATATTGGATTAAACTACCGTGATCTTCAGTTTAAATCTCGTTTATTGATCTGGGAAGAATTCTGAGTGTTTGAATTGAGATCCTTCACTCTCTACATTGTAGTATTCACTGGTTTTTTATGATTCTATGAGAAATAATCTATGAAATGATGATTTATTTATATATTTTGATTGAACAATGTTTTTCATTTTCAGATTTTTACATGATTTTGCAGATAATCTCTGCACAACGTTTATACAGAATAGAGTTCTAATTTTATTCGAAAATGCAATGCTAACAAATAACACAAGAATGAATGAAATAATGAAGAAGAATTAAAAGAATGAAAGAATTATGAGTGTGTATGAGTTGGTGGTTTTAACTTGAAAGAGTGCAAGGCTTCAGGAACCAGAAAACATCTAGAGATCTTGCTTCCTTTTCAGCAGCAGCTACCTCTCCTCCTCCTCCTCCTCCACGGTTTACGCCCTTCTCCATCTGCTTCACTTCCTGCAGAATCCCTCTCTCCTGATTCTTCCAATCATCAATCCACTTCATCAGTTAACACAACTTCAAATCCTAAAAGTAATCTCATTGCATAATCTAGCACAGGGTCCCCTCTTTGATTTCAGGGGTTATATAATCCCAACAAGAATATTTATGGTAATGAATCAAATCTTGCTAAGACAATTCTACTATAAGACCTGTATGTTTTTCCATCTGTTCGAGAATAGTAGCTTCACATTTAGGATTGAGAAACTCACTTTTCCATTTAATCAGAAAGCAATCTACTTATCTTCAACAGAAATTCAAATCCCAATAATAATTTCATTGCATAGCTTGAAAGGTTATTTCAAGAGTACTAATCCTAACTTGAATACTTAAGGTAATGAATCAAGTCTTGCTAAGAAATGTATGCTTTTCCATCTGTACTAGACTTGAATAGAAATAGTAGTTTTAACATTTATAATTGAGAAACTCATGGATCCATAGTAAAGCAATCCACTCGAATAGATAAGAGTAATATTCGAACACATACCAGAGGGCGCGCTCTGAAAGGCTTGGGGGTCGTGGATTTCGTGTTTCCATAGTTGGCTGAGAAGCACTGCGGAGTGGGAGGGCAAGTCCGAATTGGCAACTTGCCCTCTGCATCTTGGTGTTTGATATTCTTCACATTAACAGAAATCGGGGTGTTTTCTGAATCCTCATTTTTTCTGCATCAACTTCAAATTAGCAACTTTACAAAAACAAAAAAAATATATATATGTTTCCACCAACTCCTACTGTAAAGAGATGAGAAAACTCACTTTTTCCTTCTAAGTTTCCCCTTGGAACTGCTTGTTCCCATCACTTCACTGTTCTCTTTTCTCTGCTCCAGCAAGGGCTTCCTCTCTTTGTCTCTGTCATTCATCAATCCTGCATCTTCATCCACACGATCACCATCTCCCTGCTGCTTCTCCACATTATTATCTTGTGCCCTTGTTGCCAGTTTCTTCAACTCATTGCAAAACTCAGAAACTTTACTCAGCAAGTCCGTGCCTGAGAACAGATTCCTCGCAGACAAGGTACTTCTCAGCTTCGGTGTCCGTTCCTCGGCATCACTAGCTTGTTTCTTATCTGCACTTGATTTGATTGCCCCCTTCCCAACTTTAGGCTTGTGTTGCAGAGGGGTTGAGAAATTGGGGTCTTGATTTTCAGCATCTTCAACAATCTTAGAATATTGTGTGTCCTTGTTTGATAAACCGAAAGGCTGATATGCCCCTCTCTTCTTCAGCGTTGCATCTCTGCAACTGTGAATGAATTAGATGTGCATAACAAAGTAAAACTCAGCAATCTTGAAATTGAATTTAGCTATATACATACCTGTTGCTCCGGTGATATGGAGGAAAATCGGATACAGTAGCTGATCTCCCAATCTGCGTTGCAAGAAAATGAGACTGTATATTCAAATGAATATCAAATTCAACTCTTCGAATTCAAGAAAAAACTGCAGACTTCCTATATTTCATCAACTACAGTGTCTGTGTTCAATTAATTGTGATAAAAACATGTGCATTATTATGTAGAAACAGAGGATTTCGTGGGATTTCTCTTTGGATTTAACATCAGAATCAAGAAAAACTAAAAAATTTTCATTGGTCATCAAAATCATTCGATCAGCAATCCAAATTGAAACTTAAAAGAAATGGATGTAGTTTCTCCAGTATCAAAATCTTCATCTAAATTATTTCAAATTTCACAAGTAATTCCCTAAATTACTCATCAAGGACAAAAAAATAGCAATATGAACAAACCCTACCTTCGAAGTGGAGATGGGAGTCTTCTCTCTCTCGTTAAAGAAGTCTTCAACTCTCTTGGGGTGATCGCAATCTACGCAACGAAGAAACCAACACTTAAAAAATAAGAATCATCGTCTCGTCTCAACAAGAAACGCAAGAATATGAAATCTGCGAGCATTTGATCGACATACCGGGGCGGCAGAACCAGGCCTCATCATCAACGGGGTCACTGGGGGCGGTGAGATCCACCCACTTCGGTGCATTGATGTGCTCGTACAGATCGTCCACCACAGCTCTTGAATCAATGTTTTTCCAATCGATTATTGCCACCTCCATCCAGCAGAAACCCTAAATTAATCAGCTTCCCGATTGAGAAGAAAGTAGATAGAACTTGAATTGTCTATCCCAACAGCTGCGTGAGTATAGAGAGAGATCACAGATTGCAGAATGATTAGCGCCCAGCTTTTAGAGAGAGAGAGAGAGTTTTAGACAGCGGAGTGGACCGTTAATGTGGGGCCCGCATTTCGTTTTTAATTGGATGTTTATGAATCCCTTTTCGACCGTTGGGAGATTTTAGCATTTAATTTGTGATCGGAGATGAATTTTAATAAATGAAAATTTATTTCCAGAATTTATTAAATATGAACCATTTACCTTTCTAGATTACTAGTTTTGTATTCATATATATGATATTTTATTTTTAATATTAAGATATAATTAATAAAATTATACATTTACATATTTTCTAGAGTTTCTTAAATAAATTATAATTTTTGTTTATCAAAATCATATATTAGTATATTATAGAACAAATTTCTTCATATTATACATCTAACCATAAATATAAATTTAATAAAATAAAATGCATCAAAGACAAAGCCTACAAATATAGAAGCTTAATTTTAAAAATTATCCCATAAAAAGTACTCTTGTAATTTTAAAATTAGTAAATATAATAAATAAATAAAATTTAATAGAGTACTTTTGATTAGGGATGTTAATTTAACATGTAACCCGCATGATGTCAGATTAACCCGAGCTAAAATGTGGATTAACATATTTTAGTCCGAAAAGACTTTTAACGAAATAATCGTTGATCGTATGAGTCGTGGCCCAATTGACGGACTAATTTTATTAATATATTTTTATTATAATTATATTACCAAAACTTATATTATTTAATATTATATTTCTTGGTTAAGTTTTAATTTACATAATATAAATAGTTTAAAATAAATAATTAGATCCTTAAAAATTATTTAATCATAAAATTAGTGTATATATATTGATATAATATTAAAATAATATAATTTTAATTTTTAAATATATGAGTATATAAAAATCGTGATGAATTTTGAAATCTTTTTAACATAAAATAATTCTTTCGACAATTCTCCTTCTTTTTTACATAATTTATTATTTAAAAGAATATTAAAATAAGAAAATATTTAATGTTATTAAAAATATTTAAAATAAAAAATAATTCATGAGTTCATTGCCCCCCATGAGCTTGCGTGAAATGAAAATCGATGACTTAGAGTTATGATCAACATTTTTTAGCTTACAAAATTCTCAACCCGATCAAATAACCTGAAATTGATAGGTTGATCCGATTAACATATCTAATTATTTTTTTTTAATGTTTGTTGTATATCTAGATTATAGTTGCATCTAAAAATTTATATTATAATAGAAGTAATATTAAATAAAATAAAATCAATTTATTCAAACCGCCAATAAAAAAAATTAAACAAAAGGGTGATGAAATATGAACCAAAGTTTTTGACTTGGTCTCCTCAGAGATGATCTCATATTTTTTATTCTGAGACGGATCATAATATATCATTTTAATAAGATAAATACATTATTTTATTTTTTAATATATTATGTTTTAATTGTAAAAAACTACATTAGTTGCAACAAAGAAATACATCATTTAAATGAATTACAATACATCATTAAATTCGTTTCATAATAAAGATGGTTAGACCGTCACATATGAGAGTTTACCAAGTTTTTTGGTTCCAGTTTGATTTATCGTACTTACTCCTTTTTTTTTTTTAAGTTATATAATTTGAAATGATACTTTTTAGAGGTTTCAATAAATTCTATTTTTATTAAATCCAAAATTCTTCATTAAGAATTGAACAGAAATTATAGTTTGAATTGAAATTTTTTTATCGAACCATATTTGGATCAAACTATAACTGCCCAAAACTAGGGGTGAGCAACGGACGGTTCGGGTTGAAAATTGCACCGAACCCACAAAACCGCGAGCCCGCAGATTTCCAAAATTCAACTCAAATCGCCCGAATGAAAATATTGAAACCAAACCGTAACCAAACCAAACCAAACCGAATTATCGATTTTGGTTTTAACCGAAATTCTTAGCATTTTTCATAAAATTGCTAAATTTACACAATTTAATGCAATAAAAAATCACAATCCACAAATATAATAAAAATAAAAATTCACAATTCACATATTTTAATACATAATCACAAGTTGAGTAAATAAAAATATTAAACATGATTTAATCAAAATCTACTTTGTCGTGAAGAGGAGCAGCGTGAAACTGTGAACGTGCGATTACGGTTAGGGTAGCATAATAAGGCTTGGTTTGTTACGTTTATATTTTATAATTTGTAGAAAATAATCCTTATATTTTATATAAAATATATAATAATATAAATAAAATTAAAATGCTTCTTATTTGATATGTATATAAATTTCGGTTCGGTTCTGTTAAAACCGCACCTAAACCGAACCGATAACCCAAAAGTTTTCTAAAATTCAACCCAAACTTAAACATCATATATTTTCAAACCAACCCTAATCGCCCGAAACCCCACAGTTCGATTTGATTTGCGGTTTTCGATTCGATTTTGCTCACCCCTACCCAAAACATTGAGTTGTATTTAGAGTTCAATTTTGCTCATCTTTAATTATTGCACAAGATTATGTCGTAAAACCCCCTACATCACATTTCATTACTTTATTCATATATTCATTTCGTATCAATTATTTGGTTTGAGTTACTAGTTTAGGATGTTTCAAATTATATTGTCTAATTTCTATATTTTGATTGTTTTTCTCAAATAATCTTTTCTTTTTATCAGAGAGTGCATCATTTATCATTATAAGAGGGAAATACCCATGTTCATATATGGGTGGCCAGGACTCAACAATCAATTTGAACGTCTACACAAAATGCAGCCAACAATCTCTAACCTCCCAATCTACGAGCAGTTAGGCATATCGTATGTTTTCTTCCCTCCTTACAATCCAAAACCATGGAAACTTCCCACCTGTTCTTATACTAACCTCTAAAGCCATGCCACACATCTATTTTTGCTTAAAGGCCATCACAAAGTCATGTCTTTCTCTTCAAAACTAAAGCCAGTAGATACGATAGGGCTGAATCAACCGAGGAAAGTGCAACAATGAGCAAAGCAACAAGCACAAGAGTCAGCATCGCTGTCTTTAGCTGCACCAAATTAAAACATTTCCGATTAATGGCTCAGTTCATGCTAAATGTTGCCAAATTCAGTTCAGATGCTGTCGACACTCGTAAATTAGTAACACTGATACATTCAGTGACATATCAATAGAGATGAAGATATAAGTGCATATCATTCATAGGTAAATCCCACAGAGCACAAGTTGTAAATTGACTGCCAGTTTCTGGCACTAACTTCATATTCGACTTATGATGTATTTCCTTCGGGAACTAACTTGTAAAGCGCTCTACGGCATATTCCAGTAAAGAAAACATCAACGCAAATGAATAAAGGAGCAACAAGTTCTACTCCCAAAGCCTAACCTTCCAACTTAAAAAGCAACCAAACCAACACAAAATGTGACACACTAGCCCACAAAAACTAAGCATTATATAATAAAAAATCAGGTGCCAATAACAAAGACTACCGTGCTCTGAAAACTTGGCCACTCAATATATCTAAGCTGGCTTGGTTGTTCCACTAAAAACAAAATCAAGCTCCGAGTGGCCCTGTGAAACAGAAAAATCATCTGGTTAGCATGTACCAATGTGCAGAGCGTGCAAGAAGAAAAACATATTAAAAATCTCAGGTAAGTTCAAACGTTATCCTAATTCAATGTTTTATTATTCATGTTACTGTGTTCAATTTCTAATTTTCCCCTTTCCTCGTAATTATATTACCAAACAGCTTCTTGGATCTTTCTTAACCAAAAAGACTCTGACTGATCGTCAATATTGTGGAGCAGCTCATTTCTTCCGGCATGTAAAATAGGTGTGGTGGCAGAACGACCATTCAAAGACAGCTTCTGAAGTTTTTGAGTCTAAATGTAAATCAAAGACGAACTATTACATAGAAAGTCATGAAATAATATATTTTTAAATCAAGGAATGACATCTTCAGCTCACCCTTCCCCATGCTGATGCAGTCCCATGATGAAATTCCCTTAATCTGATTGCATCACACTTATGAATGTGGAGCGGTATCTTACGGTAGCAAGCCCCATTTGCAAAGCTTCTGACACCTAGGAAGGAGATATCAAACCAATTGCAAAGCTAATACGTCTGCGCATTTGCGCACTTCAAGAAATGTGAAGGATGAACCTGATAAATTCAGAGTTGTTCCACAAATAGTTTCCATGTGCCAAGCTGAAAATCAATCGAGTAAAAGGGAATGATGAGAGTAAAGCATTTGCAAACAACACATTCCCTCTAATTTCAAATAGAAAACGATTCAGAATTTCTTTATTTAGTGATAATGCACATTCTTATAGTCTGCATCCAAGGGTTTTTTCCAACTAACAGAGGCGAATATCAAATTACAAAATACACCTAGCAGCAATCATCAAGTGGCACACTTTCATAGTTCAATCGAGACGAATTACCATAAAAAAAATTGGAAATCATTTGTATGCCGTCACAAAACCTAGAAAAGAGTGTTTTTACTCAATTCGTAGACTTTAACAAAAGGTTGAACCAAGCAGAGGCGGATTCAATTAAACTGAATATAAACTATACGAGCAAACGCATATTAAATCTCACTTAATAGCCGATTCAAAAAAAATAAAAAAAATCCCACTTAATAGCACAATTGATTGCAATTACCATATGAAAGAGGCAACGGACAGAATTGCTTACATACAGCAGGGTGAACTACGGCGGCGGCGGCGGAAGTTGGCGATTTCGGCAGTTCGTGAAGTCCGGCAAAAGGGTATTTACGAAACTTGTGAAGGGAAGAAAGAAAAAGAAGATTGAAGGCTACTGCAGTGGGTTAAAAGCAAGCACCCCACTTTGTACCTTCACCCACTCAAATAATGCCGCATCAATTAATCATTCACTCAAATTAGTTGTGATGAAATGATTCCGAAATTTACCGTTTAATTTCGTTTAATTTAAACAGATATTATTTCACCCATAATTAATCATTCACTCAAATAATGCCACATCAATTAATCATTCACTCAAATTAGGTGTGATGAAATGATTCCGAAATTTACCGTTTAATTTCGTTTAATTTAAACAGATATTATTTCACCCATAATTAAATGATTCTCTAAAAGTTGAGAATTTCCATTCCCCTCCATTTAAGAGGATTTCATTCTCATATCCAAATTTTCTTTCTAAAATTTATTAATTTTATTGATAACATTATATAATAAAATAATTAATATTAAATAAAAATATTATAATGCCACATCAATTAATCATTCACTCAAATTAGGCGTGATGAAATGATTCCGAAATTTACCCTTTAATTTCATTTAATTTACAGATATTATTTCACCCATAATTAAATGATTCTCTAAAAGTTGAGAATTCTCATTCCCCTCCATTTCGGAGGATTTCATTCTCATATCCAAATCTTCTTTCTAAAATTTATTAATTTTATTGATAATATCATATAATAAAATAATCAATATTAAATAAAAATATTATAATACAAATAATATTAGATTGTTGAAAGTTGAAGTATTTTTTATTTCAAATCGTGAAACCGGCCGAACCAAACTGTTTTTATAAGGTTTGACCAGTTTAGTTTTAATAAATTATTTGACCGGATTGGTTTGAAAATTTTTTAAACCTTATCAATTAATTTGGCCGAAATTTTACTTCCAAACCAACCAAACGGAACCACGAACACTCCTAATGAACCACAATATAGTGCCGCCCGGCCCTAGTAAGTCATATTAAAGTGAGAAGATATTACATAAAAAAAAATTATGTTATTTAAAAATAATGACCAATAAACTAGTTCGAAAATCGATGAGTTAGATTATGGTAAAGATTTTTTAACCTAAAAAAATTTCTATCACAATCAAATAACTACAATTCGAAAGGGCAAAGGGCTGGCCCGAGAGAGATGATTTGGCCCGATTTGTATATCTAGATTATAGTTAGCATCTAAATTTTATATTATAATAGAAGTAATATTAAATAAAATTAATGTTGATTTATATTAAAATAGATTATAATTTTTTAATAAAATCAAATCTATATAATATATGAAATGTTTCATAGTCTAGAATAACCAACAATAAAAATATGAAAGAAATTATATTTGTCATTTTTTTTCTTTAAAACATGTCATTTCAACAATTCATTATATTTATTATTTTTTAAATAATACAACTACAATATTTTTTATAGAAGAATATTTAAACAAACATAATAGGCTCTGCGTTTAATATAATTTTTTAATTTTATATTTTTATATATTTGATGTATATTATATTAAGCATGAGAGCAAAAGAACACAAAAAATTGTATTGTAATAAAATTTCAGATAAAATAAGAACTTAAGAATTACCTATGTTATAGTTTTCGATATCATAAAATTTAATATTTTTATTTTTATAATTGTGAACTATGCATAGCTTATAGTATATGAATATCTTCATTTAGTTAGAAGATATGTTAATTTATTGTTTTAAATTACTATTTCCACTATTATGAATTTTACCATGATGACTTTTTGTGTAATAATCCATGAAATTTTAAATATATATAGAATATATTAAAGGAGAATAGTTTATAATAATTGTTCTCTCCAAAACAGTATCATGTTAATTTTAAATTATTTCTATATTATTTTTTCTATTATATTATAAATATGTAATAAATAGTAATAAAAATATAAAACTTATATTTTTCATTTTTCTTTAAAATATTTCATTTCACCAATTTATTGTATTTATTATATTTTCAATAATATAAGTATAAATATTTCATAGAATAATATTTAAACCAAATCTCATAGACTTTGTGTTTGATATATATATTTTAATTTTATTGTATTTCTAAATATAAGATTGTATTGTATTAAATTTCAAATAAAATAGGAACTCAAGAATTACTTATGTTATAATTTGATTTTATTTTTATTTTTTAATTTATGGTTTTTAATTATATTATTGTTCTAACTATTATAAATTTTACCATCATATTTTTTTATATAATAATCAATAAAATTTTAAATATGTAAATTTGAAGAATATGCATGACTTTAAAAGAGACATTTAAATTTTTTAGAAGACTTTAGTTAACCATATCCACTAAATAAATTGATAAATTAATTATTTGATAATATCTTTTTCACCTAATTTGAATGATAGTTTGATAATGCTTCTTTACATATCCATGTCATGAGCTAAAGTTTTTTTTTTTATTATTAGAATGTGTATATTTTCTTTCAGTTACACACTTTTATTTATTAAAATTTAACATTGTTAATACTTCATATGAATTCAATTATTTTGAAGAAAATTAAACGATTTGTCTTAATTATATTTGTGAGGTGACAAAGATTACATACTGAAAACTTATAAAAAATTATATTTACTTAATTTTATATTAAATATTAATAAGATGACTAAGCAGACTATGAGTTTATCTTTAGAATTACTTAAAATTTTAAATGTGTTTTTTTTATTTTGAGACGTAAGTGATTAAAGTACTTCGTTTGTTTCCAATAAATTATTAAATTGATACACAATTAAATTAAAACATCTGAATAGATTAAAATTTAAATTAATGAAATTATTAAAAAAAATTAAATAAATAACACTTTATCGTGCAACGCACGGGTACAAATCTAGTCAATTTATTAAAACCGACAATAAAAAAATAAAAAATAAACCAAAGTCTGATGAAATATGAACCAATTTTAACCTTTTTTTTTGTTCCAGTTTGATTTATCGTACTTACTCCTTTTTTAAGTTATATAATTTGAAAATTATACTTTTTAGAGGTTTCAATCAATTCTATTTTAATTGAATCCTAAATTCTCCTATACGAATTGAATTAAAACTATAGTTTGAATTGAAAATCTCGATCAAACCAAAATGGAAAACCATTTTTGGATCAAACTCTAACTGCCCAAAACCTTGAGTTGGATTTAGAGTTCCATTTTGCTCATCTTTAATTATTGCATAAGAGATTGAATCAAAATGCCGTCAATCAAAATCCTCTTCAAATTTAATCTTCTATTAATCTAAAAAGTAAATTTATTTATCATTCCCAAATTAGCACTATATCTTTCCCAAAAAAAAAAAAAAAACTCTAAACTCCTTCAAAAAAATGTACCTCGAATTCTCATTGAGAAAATTCTGAGCAAAATATAGCTATCTCCGGCAAACATCTGCTCTCACCTCCGTCCTGTCGCCGTAACTGGTGCAACAACTCCCATTTTTTGAAAACATGTCCGGCGAAATACATGTGTAGTCGCCACCCAAAACCGCCACTTCCACCGAGAAACTTGAGGCTGCTGGGTGGTTATTATTAGAGGATTTCTGTGTTTGTGAAAAATCCTTACATTCTTTTTTTTTTTTGAGAAGAAATAGAAAGAGAGAAAAAACTCACATATTTATAAATAAGCATGAAAATATATGAAATAAACCTTAAATATATGAAGAAAATACAACAATGAAATTCAAATACATCCTCAATTAAATTCCTTTTGTAATTTTTGTGCCAAAAGCTCTTCTCTCTTGTTGTTATATTCTCGGCTCAAATCTTGAAAATCTTTTATTTTGTCATCTTTTCGGTTTTGTAATTCCAATTTAATGGCTTCTTTTTCCGCTTGGAGCTCTTGAATTCTTGAGAGTTTATCATCATGCAGTTTATGCATAATTTCAACCTCTGCAAATTAAAGAACAATAATAATATGATCCATGTGCATGCTTTGAGAGAAGATCCATGATATTATTGATTGTTGAAGAGAGAAATGAATGATGAATGAGAAAGCACCTGTTGAAATGCATTTGCCATCCTCCATGATTAACTCTGAACTATCTTGGAAAACACAAAAAGCTAAAACTTCAACTTTCAAAACTCACTCACTCCATTGCCATATATATTGAGTTCATGAGCATGGGTTATTAATGATAGCATATATATAAATAGATTTTTCTATTTTCTTTTTGATCATATTCAATAAAAATCAAGTAGACATGTTTGTGAATGATTTTCCATAAATTTCTACAACTATTTGGACAAATATCTACAACTTTTGAGAAGATATTAGAGTGACTTTCCACAAATCTCTACACATTTGAACAACTAAGTACAACTTTTTTATCACTATATCATAACATGTAAATTATATGATCATACTTTTATATGAAATAACAAGATTAATGGATAATAAAATAAAATTTTAAAAAAATTTACTATATTAAATTGAATTTTAAAAAATGGATTTCTCACAAATTTATGCACCTCAACTTTTTACCACTAAAAAGCTACTAAGCAGAAAAGATTTATTATAAAGTTGAATTTGAGAAAAATTTCATATTAGAATAATACAATAATCTTTACTTTTTAATTCATTTCAAACTCACACAAACAAATAAGCCAAAATAATGTGATAAAAATTTAAACTGTAGTTTATGAGTAATGCATTATATATTATATATATGCTATTTTGATATCATTACAATAATATATGAAAACAAATTCCGACAACTTCATGCTACACAAACATCTGCATCAACAAAATTAGAATAACATAATAAATATTAGAATGAGACAATAAACTTGTTATGCATAAATTTTTGAACTTCACTTACCATCATTTTGATTGAGTAGATCGGTTATCAGCAACTGATTTTGTAGGAGAAGCAAGAAGATTATGTGGAAGAAATTGCGTCATGCTAATTTCATGTCAAAATAAAATAATTTCTCAATAAACACTTGATCAATAATTAATAACATCTAACAAAAACACTCGTACCTTTCCATCAATAATTAATAACATCTAACAAAAACACTCGTACCTTTCCTCAGAATCGAGGTTTGAAAATGCAACTCTTTCGATGGTAGTTCCAAGACCACCACTGAACCCTGTAAATGAATAAAGAGAAAAAAAAAAAACGACTATTTAAACACTATGAAATTTAGACAAAACAGTAATATAATTTGTTAGAATTGACTAAATAAAAGGTAAGGTATAGAATTAAAAAACCTTGAGAATCATATTCGGTGATTGAATCACATAAATCAGCCACTCGTTGATTAAGAAGAAATTGAGAATATGGGATACTCGAAGAGAACCCTGGAATACTGGAAGGGAACCCTTGCAAAAAGTGATTACGAGCATGCAGATCACTTAGTTGCAAACTCATCATTCTTATATGCTGCAATTCGGATTCTTGAATCATGTCTTGACGATTGAGAATCATTCTAGGTCCTGCATGATATACACGAAGTTAAGTTATTAAATTCATCATTTACACAGTATAAAAGAAAAGGTAATTAAACTCACCAAATGGAAGATCAAAATGCTCTCTAGAATCAATTCGGAGATCGTTTGAAGAAGATGAATACTCCCCTCTATCCAGAAGTTGATGGTATTTTCTAAACTCAATCAATCTATCATTATTGATATGAGAAAACAAAAGGAATAAAACAAGATACACATGTAAAAAAATTCAGTACTTTTCTTGAACTTTAGTTTTCTCCTTGTAAGGCTTGACAAGTACTTTAGAATCACACACAAAATGTGGATTTCCTTTTGCCAAAACAACGTTCACACTCTCAGCACTGTCAAATATTACAAATCCGAACATTCTCTTCTCCTGGCATGGAATCCTTACATCTTGAACCGGCCCAAACATTCTAAAACAAATAACATAAATATAATAAGTATCCGTTGTTTGAACTTGAAGGTTTCAAATTCAATATCAATCATTTACCTGAAATAGTCACAAACATCCTCCTCCCTGAAGGTGCTGTCAGCAGGAAATGTCAAGTAAATTTGCCGGGAACTCGAATCACCCCTGTATCACAACAAATAAAATGGCTACATTGCAAAATATGGATCAAAAAGTTAAAATATATTCTGCAGCTGCATTTATGATAAAAGAATGAAAATTCAACAAGAATAGGCACAAATTAACAAATTAATAACCAAACGATGAAGGCTGGGTCTACAAATTTAGTAAGAATAGACATAATGAAAGTTCAACAAAACTAAGCACAAATTAACAAATTAATAACCAAACGATGAAGGCTGGTCTACAATTTTAGTAAGAATAAACATAATATTTCACATAGCGCCGGAATTTTTTTTCATTTTAATAATAATATTTTGAACTAAACCCATGTAAAGAAGAAAAATTGGATAAAATAAAAAAATATATATAAAGGGGTTGAAGTGCGATGGTGACAAAAAAAAATTTCAGGCTCTCACTAATATTTTCTCTATGCCCACTGATATTTCATACATTTAGCAAGAATAAAGTAAAAAATTAAAAATAGACATAATATTTCATACATTTAGCAAAAATAAACACAATAATTTTTTTAAAAAATGTAAATCAAATACAGCAAATTCTCATGCATGCATGCATTAATTTTGATTAGCAAAAAGATTATGAGCTCCAAAAGCAATGAGAGCCTACCTCTGTTGCTGCTGATTATGGAAGGCCTTCAGCTTCATCGACTCATCAAATCCGGACATGCCGCCGCCGCCACCGTCGGCGCCGGCCTCGCCCCCGACATTATCCTCGTGTAAAAACTTGCAGTTACTTCCATTCTTGCAAAACCCTTTCGCATGATATATGCAAGGCTTCCGGACAAACCCATTCCCACTCCCATTCCCATTCCCGCCGCCGCCTTCTTCGATACTGAGCGGTAAACTCCGACGGAGCAACTGGTGGTGACGACCATCCGCAGCCTCACCGCGAGCGAAAACCATCGAATCACTCCTCCCATTCGCGCTCATTACGGGCGAATCCCACATGAACGCCGGCAGGAATTCCTCTCGGTGCTGCTGCTGATAATTCAAGAAGCCATCGGCGGCGCTGTTGACGGGCCAGCCATGCAAATGCGGATTCGGACAGTTAAAAGTGACGGCGGCGCCGCCATTGTTGATTGGCGTGGGCGAAGTAGTGGAGATGGAATGGAGGTGGATAAGGGCCTTGACATGGGCGATATACGACCGCAGATGAGAGTCGGAGGCGGAAGCCAACCAGTTCATCTTCTCGCTCAGGTCTTCACTCAGAATGTAGGCCATGATTTTCCAGCAGTTTTCGGGATCAACGCTCTGGATCCTCGACGTGACTATGTTGGTGGTGTCGGATGCGTCCATGAGAGAGATTGAAGTGAGAGAGGCGATGAATTGTAACAGTTCAAGGGCTAATGATTTGGTGGAGGAGGTTGAAAGAAGAAGAAGGAGAGGGTTTAAATCATGGAGCGAGATTTGACGAGTTGTTTGCTTCGAGATTTACGGAGGGATAACCCACGATAATATCAACCATTTCCTCGTTTTTCTCTCTCTATTCTCTCTCTCTCTCTCTGTCCGCTTGACTGGGCGGGACTGTAGAACAGATTCATTTGTGCAGAGTTGGGTCAAACTTCTCTCTCTAAATTCAATTCTCTCTCTCTCTAGAATCTAGTGTTATTTTTATTTGTGTTTTCTTATAAAATATCTTTGTTTTTTTGGATAGTCATATGTACCAAGGTTTGATATCATATATTATATTTGATTTAATAAATATTTTTTTTAAATAAAGTAAAAAACATGGTCAACATATAATATCAATTTTCTTATATAGCAAACTATTTTTTAATTAAAGATATTACGTAGCCTAATTTTTTATATAATTGAGCTAATTATATAGTATTTAATTCAATTTAAATAATCGATTTATCATTGTATAATTAGTTAAAATTATATAATAAATTCAGAAATATACTTTTTCAATTTGAAAATATCTTATTATATAAAAATTATTGAGTTTCTTTTACTATTTTGTTCAAGTTAATGTTTTTTAAATTAAATTAAATAATTCAAAAAAGGAGAATTGTCGATTTATGATCCAAAAGATAGTTTAATATCGATTCATAACCCGAAAGATGATTTGTCAATCCAGGATCCGAAAGATCAAATAATTCTCAATCCAGAATATGATATTGAGGTCCTTGATTGAGAATTGTATGATGTCCTGGATCGAGAATTTTTGTGATCTTTCGAGTCCTGGATTGAGAATTTTAATGATCTTTCAGATTTTGAATTGAGTATTAATCTTTCGGATTCTGAATCGATAATTAAACTATCTTTCAGGTTCTGGATCGATAAAACTAAAAAAAAAATTGAGTGTCAAGTTCGCCCTTTGGCTAACGTGGTAAAAATTAAAAAGTTATTCTCACACCAAGTCACCAACCCTAATAAATATTTAATGGAATATCATACATATAAAAACATGAAATAAACTTTTACAATGAATTAAAATAAACCCGACCTATTAACGAACACGAGCTTAAACATTCAACGACCGAAAATTACGAGACATCCGAGATATAGACTTAAGGTTGGTGGGGTTAGAACACATTTCGTGAGATCCTATTATATCATTTTATTTTCTATTATTAAAATATCTAAGGAAAAAAAAAATTAAACTAGTGAGAACGGCTGATCCTAGAGCCTCCGCTGGCGGTAATTTTATTTTGTTTTTATAGTTTTGTGATCCGGTATTTTATGTGATAGTCTCTCTCGTAAAGAAGAAAAAATGATAAAAATAAGATAAAATATAATATAAAATGAGTGAAATTAAAGTGGAAGCAAAAAAATAAAATAAAAAATTCGCCCCCTTACGAATTTTTTTTGGATCCGCCACCGAGAGCCCCAATATAATATTGCCCTTGATAAGCTAGAGTGCCAATCCTCAAGGTGAGCATGTGGGCCTTCGGCCTAGGGCCCCCGATTTTCAAGGCCCTGAAAAAATATATTTCATTATATATATATATATAATTTTTTTAATTAATAAAAGAGATCTATTTTGATTAAGCATACAAGGAAAAGTTAAGATTAAACAAATTAATAAGAATGAAGCTATTATACCTTAAATATATTAGATAAGTATAAATTTATATAGGTCTTAAAATTGAAATATGGTTATCTTGGTTTTAGAATTGAGATGGTACTACTAACTACTAAGTACTTAGGGGTCCAAAATATATATATATTTTTAAAAGAGAATTGACCTAAATATATTTAACAAATATTATATAACAAAAAAATAAGAAAAAATATTATCTCAAATTCTTATTTTTATTATGTTAGGAATAAAAATTGAAATCTATAACGTAAATACGTCAAAAAAAAAATAAAAAAAATTAAGAGTTTCCTTTTATTTTCACCCATAGTCCCTACATTTTCAGAACCAATTTCTAATAAGCCATATAATCTCTTAAATAGGGATACACCCTTAGAAGATATAAATTCGATTTATTTGTACAAAATCATCCACAACAAATATCATCGATAATAATTCCCTTATATTCTTTCAAAATTATTGGATTGTAATAATTAAGCGGATGTAGAGCTCGAGTATTGTGGAGTTCGATTGTAATTTTGAGGGATCGATATTATATAATTTTATTTTTTTAAAAAAAATTACATATATATATATATAAAAATTCGAAATGCCACGGGGCGACACTCCCGTGAGCCTCTAGATAGTGCAGCCCCTTATTAGGAAGATGCATGGAGAGCTACTAAAGAGGCATATATACCATCTTTCTTCTTCATCAAACTCTCATGCTTCCCCTTCTCTGCAACTACTCCCTCTCTTAATACAGCAATCACATCCGCATTCTTGATAGTCGACAGCCTGTGCGCCACCACCACGGTGGTCCTGTCCACCGCCACCCGCTCCAAAGCCTCCTGCACCGCCTTCTCCGACTCCCCATCCAGAGCGCTCGTCGCCTCGTCCAGAAGCAATATCTTGGGACCCCTCACCACCGCTCTCGCTATCGCCACCCTCTGCTTCTGCCCGCCAGATAACTGGATCCCCCTCTCCCCCACCACCGTCTCATATCCCTACCACCACCACCGCCATCATTATCTTTCTATATTCACAAAAACTCATTGCTTAATTACCTTATCCATGCCGCTGATGAATTTGTGAGCATTTGCCAGCTCCGCCGCCGCTACGATCTCGGCCTCCGTCGCGCCGCCGCCGTCTCCCTCCTTTCCGAATGCAATGTTGGCCCGGATGGTGTCGTTGAACAAAACTGGCTCCTGCCTCACCACTCCCATCTGCTGTCTCAACCATTTCAAGTTCATCTCGCGGATTCCGACGCCGTCGATTGTTATTACGCCGGAATCCAGTTCGTAAAACCTCTGCAGCAGCGAAATTATGGTTGATTTCCCACTGCCACTCTCTCCAACAACAGCAACTGTCTGATATATTACATACATATATACATACACATTATTACAGATATCAAGGGTTGCATTGATTGGTTGAAAAATATGTTATTACATATCTACCTCGCCGGAATGGATTGCCAAGCACAAATCTCTCAAGATTTGGACACCTGGTCTGCTAGGATATCTGAAACTGACATGCCGGAAAATGATGTCTCCTTTCACATTCTCTAACCTCGTACCCGAGTTGCTAGCAGAGTCTATCTCCACTTTCCGATCAAGAAGTGCGAAAATGGAGGCGGCGCCGGCCTTAGCTCTGCTCGAGTCCGGTGCAAGGGCGCCCGACTGAGATATTGCCGCCGCCGTCATGCTCAGCCCAAGGAAAACCTACACCACAGAAATCCAATCCACTTAAAAACACTATTAGCATCACTCGTCTCCTTACAAAACCGTTGAAAGTAGTCTCGAAGCTTACACGGAAAACCTCTCCGAAGCCGATCTTTCCGGCATCGACGAGACGAGCACCGGCGTAGTAACTAGCTGCGTAGACCGAGTACAGAAAGAAAAGGGACGAACCGAAGCCGGCTCCGCTGAGAAGGCCTTGCTTGATACCTAATCTCACCGGAGCTCTGCAGTTTTCATTGTATAGCTGCACCACATTCTCTTCACCGCAGAAGGAAGCGACAGTTCGAATGCTTCCGACAGCTTCACAAGCAACTTGAGTCGCTTCCTCGTACAGTTTCTGCAAAAAAAAAAATAAAAAAAAAATGAACATGCCAGATTGAAAAAGCATAGCTTGATTGAGATTTGATGCAGACATGAGACAACCTTTGTATCAGAACTAAATCCGCTGACAAATTTCATCTGAAAGTATCCATTCAGTCCAATGAGAGGCAGCATGGGCAAGACGATGAGAGAGAGCTCCCAGCTCGCTCCGAACCCGATGACCAGACCAGCAACGGCCGTGGAGAGATTCTGAACAAGAAGGGCGATGGACTCTCCGACGAGGCTTCTCACGGACGCGGCGTCGGCGGAGAGCCGCCATCCGACCGCGCCGCTGGAGTTCTGAGGCCGGTCGAACCAGCCTATTTCCATGTGAACTAGTTTCTGAAAACACATGAGGCGTATACGTTTTATCAACTTGCACCCGGCCACACCGAAGAAGTATGTTTTGAGTGGGTTGGCGAGAAGGGATGCCACTCCGAGAACTACATACATACAAGCCCAGAATCGGGATTGCTCGTGTAGCTCGTGAGCAGGCTCGTACAGTGTTTTGATCGCGCTGGAATGAACGAGGCCGAAAAGTGGAAGTATGGCGCCATTCACCACTGCGGCTAAAGAGCCAAGGATTAGTTGTGGGGTCTCTGGTTTGTTGAGGTGGGCTAGGCGGTAGAGTGATACTCTCTGCTTCTGGTCGGGGAGTGATCGAGGTGGCGTTTCGGGCATTGAATTGGGGAGACAAGCTGGCATTGAGAATGAATCATCTCTCATATTGTTTGATGTTTTTGATGATTCAGATTTTGTTGCTGACTCCTGTAAGCGTACGAGGTGGTTGTATGCTCCGTTGGGGATTTGCAGCAACTCACAGTGTGTACCTATTTCGATACGCCACGACATCAATTTTAGTATAAATTATTCGTTTTTTTTTTTCAATTCTAGTGTGAACTATTCAAATTTTCAATTTTATGTCAAGAAGATTTTTTGGCCTAACAAAACTGATGAAGCATGCCGGAATTAACCCATGTTATATTAAAAAAATATCATGTTGTAAATCAAACACTACTAAAAAATTGCAAATTTGCGACCGATTTGCGACCAAAAAAAAAAGGGTCGCGATTTTGCGACCGACTAACAACGAAATTGCGACCGAATAGAAATTTTAAATTTTGCGACCGAAATTCGGTCGCTAAATTTTGCGACCGAACATTCGGTCGCAAAATTCCTTTTTTTAAAAATACATATATTTTTTAGTACGTATAAAGAATGAGATTATTGTTTGGTTCAGTGGTAACGCGCGCGGCACGCGTGCGGGAGGTGCCGAGTTCGAACCCTGTTGGACCGGCCGGTTCAAAACCGGTTCAAAAAAATTTAAAATTTATTTTTCGAAGGAATTTTTTTTGCGACCGATTTGCAACCGAGATTTCGGTCGCAAATCGGTCGCAAAAGTTTGCGACGGATTCAATTTTCGGTCGCAATTTTTTTTGCGACCAAGGTTTTTGCGACGGACAAAATCGGTCGCAAATCGGTCGCAAAACAACAGTTTGCGACCGATTTGCAACCGATTTGTCGGTCGCAAAAATGCGAATTTCTTGTAGTGAAATGATGTCAATTTCTGACATGATCCGTAAACTTTTTGATGCCCAAAAATTTCTTTGTCCTAAATTTGAATAATTTTTAATAGTTCGGACATAAAATTGTGTAATGAAATAGTTAGTACTATAATTTTTTTAAAAAGAACTAGATAGTTTGAACTAAAATTAATATTTTGTCCTTTAATTATACTTTTCTTCACAAAACAGAGAAAAGCGAAGGTGATGAACAATTCAAACCTTTTTCGACGATCTTGCCTTGATGAATGACGGCAATGGAATCAGCATTCTTGATTGTACTCAAACGATGAGCTACAACTATCGTTGTTCGACTGATCATGACCCGGTCCAGCGCCTCCTGCACGATCCTTTCGGATTCTGCATCGAGAGCGCTTGTGGCCTCGTCGAGAAGGAGAATTTTAGGATCTTTCAGAATCGCTCGGGCTAAAGCTATCCTTTGTTTTTGGCCTCCCGACAGCTGAGTTCCGTTCGCTCCAACCATAGTGTCAAGCCCCTAGAGGCATGACAATGGCCACATATTAATATAATTATTGAAAAGAGTAATTCTAAACACAGCCATTTTTTTTTCTCCCTACAGCCTCTCTTAAAAAATTTAAAGATGATTTTCCAATTTTATCCTTATAATTTTAATTTAAAAGGTTTATATTCAAATATAACCCTCATATAATAAAGCCTCCATAAAATAGAAAAGCCCCCGTCAAATAAAAACTCTAAAAATTTCTTCTTTGCCAAAACTAAAACCTCAATAGTATCTTCTCGTCATTGTCATGTAATTTTGTGTGCAATCAAGAAAACAAGTCTAATTGTACACATATTT
>JAPKLW010000140.1:0-35755 GCA_026898455.1 Plectranthus barbatus
AGAAGACTATTTAATTATCCTCTTAATAATTTATTTGTAATCGCATGCGATTTAATTATTAATCGCGAGAGGAAACAAAATGTCTCACTTGATATAATAGTAATTAATTAAATAGGATATCTCCTATTGAGATTTGTTCTTGTCAAAAAGGGTCGGATTTTCGGGGGCGTTACAATAGGCTTGGGCATGCTGTAACTTGAACAAGCGTGATCCCGCCCTATTATCTATAACAGACCTTTTTGTAGGCCTAAGTCTAACATTTTTAATCAAATAGCCTGATTTTTAGCCTATATAAGACCTATTTAAGCATACTTAAAATTTATAATATATATATTTTATTTTTAAGTTATAAATATATTGTGTTATTTAAGCAAATATATTTAGTAATTTAGCTTAATCAATTATTCCCTCCGTCCGGTGTCAATTGATACATTCCTTTTCGTCACGGGATTTAAGGATATGAGTATTAGTGGAATTAATATTTTATTGTTGAGTGTGAGAAATTCCACATTTTTAGAAATGTATCAATTCGGACGGGACGACCAATTTGGTAAGTGTAGCAATTCAGGTGGGACGGAGTGAGTATTTAGTAACAAATAATTTATTAAATATATATTTTTATTCATAAATCATACACATTTTAAATTTTAGATATTAAATATATTTGATTAATTATATAATATATTATTTAAATGGATCGGCGTGTTAAGTTCAATAGCCTTATTTTCAAGCCTCAGCTTGGGTGACGCTTAGCTAAATAAACTTTTTAAATAGTTTAAGTCTCACTTATTTACGAAATTGACCTGTCCTGACCCAGCTTATAGTAGGTTAGGCCGAAGGCTCTTGTCGGATAGTCCGGTCTATTATCACCCCTATTTGTTATTGAATAATCCCTTCGTCCCATTTTAATAATCTCGTTTCCCATTTTCGTGTGTCCCACTTTAATAGTTCCGTTTTTAAAAATGGTAACTTTTTCACACTCAACAATAAAATATTAATTCCACTCAACTCATTTTATACTCACATGTCTTGGTTATTGTGCCAAAAGCAAACGAGACTATTAATTCGGGACGGGAGGAGTATTTGGTAGTTTATAATAATAATATGTAACATTAATGTTGTTGACGAAGTAAGTCTAAGTCTTTTGAGTGCACCGCCCCTATCTATTAACGTTGTTGACGAAGACTACACTTAGCGTAACCGTGTCATCCAGAAACCGCCGCCGCTACCACACATTTCAATATAAAGTTGCATATATTTGTCTAAGCTTAGGTTTCAGAGATTTCCACAAACTAAATACTTCCAAGAAAATACTGTACGTCCTTGAGAAAGAAGAAAAAATCAATTTGATCAGGATGGATCTTTTGCCTGGGGATGCCTTGTCCGAGATCTTGTCGCTTACTTCGCCGATTGAAGCCACAAGATTCACGGTGATCTCAAAAGGTTTCAAATATACTGCAGAATCAGACTCTGTTTGGGATAGATTTCTGCTGTCAGCTGATTTGCCGGAGATCATGCCAAGAGCAGTTACTCCGGTAACTTATGCCACCAAGAAGGAGCTCTACATGAGCCTCTGCCACTCTCCGATTCTCCTCGATGATGGTAGATTGGTACGAATATATATATATATATATATATATATATATGCATATTATCAAATGAAAGATGAGCTCCTCTTCTTGGATTTTTATTTTTCTACTGTGTTCGTAGAATTTGTATTTTATGTATAGGATTAATTCTTGATCTGTTTTAGATCTATCAATGACTTTTCAGCTGCCAAGTGTGTGTTTTTGGGTTTGTTGTGCATCAAGACTTTGCTTTTCTGATGGGATATTGGTTGTAAGTAAACAAAGAACACAGCAAGGTCAAGTTTAGGTATTGTATATGATACAACCTAACTCCTTGGAAGGTAAATGAGAGATTTTATAGATTAGGAAATCTTTAATGAGTTCTCAAATTTATCTTAAATTTTTAATTATAATAATTTCAGTTCTAAACTTTGAATATTTCTCCACCAACCAATATTCTATCATCGAAAAGCCTAACTATATATAAATATATCATGCGGTACATCAAAAGTCCGGATACAAATATTCCATATCATACTATATATTAATTTAAAATATCTCGAATATATTATTTTTCTTTGTTTCTATTAAATTTATGAAATCTTTATAAAGAAAAAGAGATTTTATAGTGATATATTTGATAAATTATTTAAATATGATTTTTTTTTTTGTGTTTTTTTATAATTAATACGGAAAACAATCCTATTTAAATTGTTATTAAGCATCTTAGTTTAAAGTTTAGTATAAAATTATTATATTTAAAAATTTAGAAAAGAGTTGTTTCCTACAAACGATCTCACCATTTTTTATTGTGAGATAGATCTTAATACATTATTACAATAATTTAAATACATCATTTTATTTTTAATATATTATTTTTTTTTGTGTAAAAAATTACATTATTTGTAATAAAGAAATACATCATTTTAATAAATTGAATACATCATTAAATTTATCTCATAATAAAAATGATGGACGGTCTCATGTGAGAAATTGAAAACTCATTGAAAGCTTGGGATAAATTTAGATATTTTCCTGATGGGTTAAAGTAGCAGCTCGTTTACAATTTACAGATTAAAAACACAAGAAAAACAAGTAGAAGTGCAACTTCTTAATTCTCAGCTTGCCTTTTCAACTCTACTTAATTTTGTGGCTAAATCTTAGATCTGTAGTTGCTCTCTGTCTCTCTCTGTCTGTGTATTACTATTACCATGTATAAGGCAAGACTCTGGCTGCTAACTAGCTAGCATATCTCCCCTTTGACAATAACTGAAATTTAATTAAACTAGCTAATTAGCAAGAAACATTCAGAAACTTAATCCCAGATTATGTAGTCACAAATCTACATTTTCAAATGAGGAACTATTTCGCTCAACTTGCAGAAGAATGAGAGAGGGAATGCATAGGAGAGAGAAGGGGTATCATATCATCTATATATCTTACGTTGTCAATCCACTTAGCTATGCAATAAATGTTGAGGCTAATACTCACATAGCATAACATTACAAATTTACATGCATGCATATATATACAGAATATATAATAAAAGGAAGTTTGTTATTGAGTACTTATGATTGAATGGTGACACATGAACAGAGCTTTAGCCTAGAAAAAAGGAGTGGGAACAAGTGTTACATAGTGAGAGGGTTGTGGATTCCGTGGCTTGGAGATACCCCATGGTACTGGGACTGGGCAACCCATCCCGATTCAAGGTCAGTTCATTAAGCTCCCTTCCCTAATTTCATGGTCATCATATATTAAATAATCAATAATCAATCTGCAGATTCTCGGAGGTGGCTCAGCTTAAATCTGTGCGCTGGCTTGAAATCAAAGGAGGCATAAACACACGGCTTCTGTCGTGGAAAACCATCTACTGAGCTTATCTTGTGTTCAAGTTGGATGAGGAGTGCTGTTACGGACTGGAGTTCGTGAGGTTCGTGGATGAGAATGTGATGAACAGGGAAGTAAGAGGAGTTGGGCTGCCGCACCTGCAACCGGGGGATGGATCTGGACAACGGCCGGTGACCCGACCCGATGGGTTGATGGAGGTGGAGATAGGAAGCTTCTACAATGACCGAGGAGATGATGGAGATGTGGAGGTCAAGTTGTTGGGCATGGAAGGCTATAACTGGAAATCTGGCCTCATTTTTCAAGGGATTGAGTTTCGACCCAAGCCATGATTATGACTTACAAATATATATGTATTTTTAATTTTATTCATGAATGCATCCATGTTTCCATACTATTTTACTTTATTCTTATAGTAAAATAGTTTGTGCAATGTTATAAATGAAACAGTGTTGAATAGATCAATAAATAATTAAAGAGGTTGCATTATATAATCAATACTCTCTCCGTCCCATCTGAATTGTCCCACTTTTCTTTTTTGTTTATTCCACTATATTAATCTTTTTTTTTTTTTTTGAGGGGAAAGCATCTTCATTAAAACAAACAAAAGTTACACTTCAGCCTGAATCACATAGGCAAGGTGTTTTGGAGTATGCCTAATACAAATAAAATTTGGGCCTTTTGCTGCTAGATGTGCAACTTGATTTGCCGATCTACGAATGTGGTGAAAGGTTGGTTTACCGACCTCTTTGACTATCTCTTTGACGTCTCGTAGCATCGTATCGCAATAAGGAGCTGGTTGTTGTAAGCCGTTAATCTGTTGGATTAGCTCCAAATTGTCGCTTTCCACTTTATTTACTTGAAGTCGATATTGATTTGCCGTTAGCAGGGCATACCGCAAAGCTATACCTTCCAGCAGGGTGCTGCTTCCTTTGGCTTTGAAAGTCTCTTTTGCTGCGAGTACGACCTCTCCATCTTCGTTGCGAATGATGAACCCCATTCCTATCTCATTCTCGCTCGTAACAGCCACATCCATGTTAAGTTTCAATTCGCCCATTGCTGGCTTCAACCATTTTTCCTGTTTACATGCTTCTTCGTTCCCCAGCTTCTTTTTTTCATCAGCGGTCAGGTTGTCCCATTCGGTGAATGCTCTTTGGATAATCGTGTGTTGTTGAGATCTCCTCCGATCAAATTCCCAGTCATTCCTACCTTTCCAGATCTCCCAAGCCAATTGCAGGAAGTAGTCTACTCCTTCATGTCGGCTTTCAATCATGTCCCAAAGGATACTCTTGAAGGAGGCCTTATTCAGCTTGTCTACATCCAATCTGAGGTGAGAAAAGTACCAGATTTCTTTGGCTACCTTGCAGTAAAGAAGGCAGTGATCGATCGTCTCCACAGTTTCCCCGCACATCGAACAGATAGGGTCGCAGCTTATTCCACGTTTATGGATATTATCCTTTGTGGGGAGGGCTTGATTACATATCTTCCATGCGAAAATTCGGGTACGGGGTTGTACTTTTAGTTTCCAAATTTTCTTCCAATCCTTTGGGGGAGAGCTCGCAGAGGCCTGATTCAAAGAAAGGTTAGAAAAAAGCTTTAAAGCCACATGGTATGCAGACCTCACCGTGAACCTTCCATCTTTGGAGAATCTCAAGAAAAACATATCTTCTTGCTCATACTTGCTAATGGGAATGGTCAAAATGTTCTCCAAATCTCGTTCATTAAAGGCCTTTTCAATCTTTTCGCTGTTCCATTTTTTGTTTCGAAATCAATGAGTGAACAAACCTTATCATAGAACAGACTGGGATCGTTAAGGGTTGCGGGTTTGCTGAAACTTGACGTACCAATCCATCTATCCGTTCCGATTACCACTTTTCGACCATTCCCTACCCTCCATGCGATTCCATCCTTCACAATATCAATGGTTTTGTGCAAGCTTCTCCACAGATGGCTGGCTTGGGATCCAATTTGAGCTTCCAAAATATCTCCTTTAGCAAAATACTTCTCTTTAAGGATTCGAGCAACCAAGAGGTCTGGATTTTGCTTAATTCTCCAAACTTGTTTTGCGATAAGCGCCAAGTTAAAACACTGCAAGTCCCGAAACCCAAGGCCTCCTTCTGATTTTGGGTAGAGGAGCTTCCTCCAGGCTATCCAACGTGTCTTATTTGTTTCTTCTGAAGATCCCCAGAAAAAACGAGCAGTTGCTTGCTCAATATCTCTGCAAATAGTTTTAGGGATGGTGAGGCAGCTCATAAAGTAGCTCGGTATAGCTTGAATTACTGCTTTTATCATAACTTCTTTTCCTGCCTGCGAAAGGTTTTTATCAACCCATCCTTTCATTTTTGAGTTGATCTTGTCTTCAATTTCAG
Source organism: Plectranthus barbatus (assembly GCA_026898455.1). Taxonomy (NCBI): domain Eukaryota; kingdom Viridiplantae; phylum Streptophyta; class Magnoliopsida; order Lamiales; family Lamiaceae; genus Plectranthus; species Plectranthus barbatus. The sequence goes on from JAPKLW010000140.1 coordinate 5,786, forward strand.
CGAATATCTCTTTCTTTCTCCTGGTAACAAGAATGGGGAGACCAAGATACTTGCTTTTTTTGTTCATCTCTTTAACCTGCAACAAGGTGAGGATCTCCTTCTTTTTATCTTCCGGAAAGTTTGGTGAGAGGAGTAGCTCGGATTTCTGGAGGTTAATTCGCTGCCCGGATATATTTTGATACTTGTCAATGAGTCTTCTCAGCTCCATTGCTTCCTCTCTAGAAACTTGAGAGAAAAGAATTGCATCATCTGCAAAGAATAAGTGAGAAATGGGGGGTGCTCTTCTTGCAATCTTAACACCTTGGATTGTACCTCGTTGTTCCGCCTGCATGAGAAGGGATGAGAAGAATTCCGTGCAGAAGGGAAACAGGAAAGGAGACAAGGGATCTCCTTGCCGAAGTCCTCTTCCAGGAAGAAAACTATCAGAGAGAGCCCCATTAACCAGAACAGAGTAAGAGACGGTTTTAACACACTTAAGCACCAAGTTAATCCATTTAGAATGAAAACCCAATTTAACCAAGATGTTCTCAAGAAAATTCCAATTAACACGGTCAAATGCTTTACTGAGATCAAGCTTCAAAGCCATTGATCCATTTTTCCCTTTCTTCCTATTGCTCAAAAAATGAAAGACCTCGAATGCAATCATGGCATTATCAGTAATCAATCTACCAGGGATGAATGCACTTTGGGTATCAGAGATGATAAGAGGAAGGAATCTTTTGAGTCTGTTCGCAATTGTTTTAGAGATGACACGAGTGATCACATTTGAAAGACTAATTGGCCGGAAGTCGCTAGGGGTAACAGGATGTTTTATTTTTGGTATCAGGATGATAAAGGTGTGGTTAAGGTGGGTGATATCTTTACCATCATTTAAAATACTCATTGAAATCCGACGAAAACGCCAAAACGGCGACTAGAAGTCACTGGGACTTTCCTAAAACCCTAACAATCGTAGGGACATTCCACTATATTAATTTCATTTTTAAAAATAGTAACTTTTTTACATTTAATAATAAAATATTAATTTTATTAAACTCAGTCAACACTCACAATCATTGATTATTGTGCCCGGTCAAACCGGGACAATTCGATCGGAACGAAGGGAGTAATTATTTTCCACTTGTTGAACCGAGAAACGTCCAGCATGTTTGAGCAAATTAATACATAATGAAAAAATAAATAATCATATCTCCAATATCTTTTCCTTTTACTAATAGCTGGATAATTAAGGTTTAAAGATTCATAAAATTAGATTTGGTTGATGGAATGGTAATACAACAGCTTAAAGGAAGATATCTAAAACAGCTGAAATAATTGTATTTCTTGCTTTCTTTTTAATTTTTATAAATAAATGAATAATGAATTTTAAATTTAATTTGATAATTATAAAATCATGGATGAACGAGCCATGTCCATGCGTAATTCAGAAACTAAATGATAATCCCTCAAAAGAGGTTACTTCCTTCATGCTTTAACCCCTCAACTCTTTGACTTGAATTTCTCAAATATGGCCTATGCTGCTCTTGCTTCGCTTGAACAAACCACAGACCTGATCCTCAATCCTCATAAATATTCCATTTCTCTTGCTGAAAATGAAATAATCAAATCTATCCACGAATACGCGCTGGTGTTGATTTCATTCCTTGAAGACTTTCCAGATAAAGCCAGCCGCCTGGAGCCCAAAATCAGGGATTTAGCTGATGAAACTGAAGCAATTATTGAAGACTTTATGTGGAAGCAAAGCCGGCTGGGTTGGTTTATTGGGATATCAAGATCCGAGCTGCTACAGCAGCTGAGAAAAGCGAGTGAGGAAATTGGTACAGTTGTTGGACAAATCATGGATGAACGAGCCATAGGTAATTCAGAGTTGATTGTTTCATCTCCAGGAGTTGCAACCACAAGTCAAAAAGATGTAGTTGTCGGTTTAGACGCTGATTTGATTACAATAAAGGATCGGCTTTGTGGAGTATCATCCAAACTTCAGGTCATACCCATCGTAGGCATGGGTGGCATAGGTAAGACTACTCTTGCTCGAAATGCTTATGATGACTCATTAATTGTTGATCATTTTCATATTCGTGCTTGGGTCACAGTTTCACAAGATTATAGTGCACGGACAATTCTTTCAAGCCTCATAGATTCAATGAAATTGTTCATAGATAAGCAAGTTTTAGGACTCAACGTTGATGAAAATGCAATGATAGTATACCAAACTTTAAAGGGTAGGAGATATCTCATTGTAATGGATGATGTTTGGAACACAAAGGTTTGGGATGATTTGAGGAAAACATTCCCTGATGATGGTAATGGGAGTCGAATCATGTTAACCACTAGGCTATCGGATGTAGCTGCTTATCCGGACTCTCACAGCCCTCTTCATATGATGCGGTTCATGGATGATCATCAGAGTTGGGAATTGCTTCAGCGGAAGATTGGCAGTTTCCCGTCTGACTTGGAAGATGTTGGGAAAAAGATTGCCCAGACATGTGCAGGGCTGCCTCTTGCTGTTGTCCTGGTTGCAGGAGTTCTCTCTGCAGTCAAGCAGACTCGAGCTTCTTGGGAGGAAATTGCTAAAACTCATAGTCCTGCTGTTGAACTAGAGTTGGGGGCGATATTATCCTTGAGTTACTCACACTTGCCTCATTATTTAAGGCCGTGTCTATTGTTTATTGGAGGATTACCGGAATATATAAATGTTCGTGCTTCAACTCTCATTAAATTATGGGTAGCTGAGAGCTTTCTGAAACATAAGGATAGATACAGCCAGAGAAGCTTGGAAGAAGTGGCAGAGGAGTACTTGGAGGAGCTAGTGAAGAGAAATCTTGTAATTGTGAATACTAGGAAAAATGATGGGAAAATCAAGAACTGCACTGTCCATGATATGGTGCGAGACTTGTGCATGAGCAAAGCCCGTGAAGAGAGATTCATTCGTGTCATGGACAAACATGTTCTTCCACAAGGCTTGATGAATGATCGACGCATCATTTTGAGTGGTAGAGCTGAGATATATAACATCTGGGACCCAACCATCCGTACCATTATATGCTTCACATTCTCATCCCAGAGGCTACAGAGTTTGGTTACTTTCTTGGGCCGCTCTAGATTGCTTAGGGTATTGGTGGTTAGATGTGGAGAGCTCCCTATCCAAGTATTTGAGCTTTTCCATTTAAGATATCTTGCTGTATTTGGCTATGAAAAGGTTGTTCCACCAGCCATATCCGAACTTGTGAATCTTCAAACCTTAATCATCTGTCCAACTTTTGGTAAATCAAAATGGACAGACACACCAGGTGAATCTGATTTCTCATTGCCGATGGAAATTTGGAGGATGCAGCAACTGAGACATCTTATCTTGTCTGCTGCTCATGTGCTACCTCCTCCCACAAATTCAGATGGAGCAAGGCTTCCTCTAGAAAACCTCCAAACTCTTATGCCTATCAAAAATCTTGCATGGGATGACAAGATCATGCACATGATTCCAAATGTTAAAAAGTTGGGACTTGTTTATACATGCAATCAAGGGTATGGTCTCCATTATCTCAAATATTTGCTACAACTTGAGAAGTTGGAAGTAGTTGGGTATCCTAAATTTTGTTGGCAGGGGAAGAATCCCAAATTCCCAAGAACACTGAAAAAGTTGAGCTTAGTGGGTGGGGGATTTCCATGGGAAGATATGGCCATTGTAGGTGCACTGCCTAATCTTCAAGTGCTCAAACTACTATGCAATGCTTGCCATGGTGAAGCTTGGGAAACAACTGGTGGAGAGTTTCCTCAGCTCGTGTCTCTGCTAATTGACGACTCATGTCTCAGTCGATGGACAATCCAGAGCAACTCCTTCCCAAGACTCCGGTTGCTAAGGCTTCGTTCTTGTTGGAATCTAAGGAAGATTCCAGAAGATATAGGAGATATTCCAACTCTTGAATTGATTGAAGTGCATCAATGTAGAAAGTCTCTGGTAATATCTGCCAAGAAGATGAAAGAGGATCAAGAGAGCTACGGGAATTATTCCCTTCAAGTACGTACTCAAGTTACTCAAAAAACTGGATTTCTATACTGATTTTCATTCAGTTAAAATGTGATTGTTTCATGTCAGCATTGATGGATTTTTCTTGTTTAATTCTTTGTTTAAGGCATGTACAACCCAGTTTAGAAAGTCATTACAAAATAAAGATTGTGATCATTTTATCATGAATGGGGCTGAAACAGAAAACGAAATGCATTTCGATTAAAAAATCGTGTCATCTCGTAATGATTTTCATTTCCCATGCTATAAAATATACTGAATTTAGTTGATTTTCATTTTCAGTTAATATTTGATTTATTAAGATTCATTAATCCATGTCAACAATTATGACTTATTTAATTTTTTTGTTGATAAATATTTATTAGAGTTAACTAAATTATAATTAGTTTTTATTTACACAAAAACTATTAAAATTAAACAATAACTACTCAATTTAGAAAGTTATTTTAAAATAAAGATGGCGCTATTTCTTCTCTCAGTCACTCAGTGAGGCAGTGGCCGCAGTTTTACTTTTTTTCTTAGAAAAACACACTAATTTTTTTGTTTTTTATATGATCTCAAATTCATATGCTTCACAGTTTTATTTTTGTAACTATTAATTGAAGTTAACTATTCTCGATAAGCATTTGTAATCATATTTTTATTAATTAATTGGTTATTAAAGTTGAATAATTTAGATTAAGATTTATAATTTATTTTTTAGTTTAGGTTTTTTGTTGATAAATATTGATTAAGATCGATCATTTTATACTTAGTTCCAGGTTGTTTCAGTGTTTAACACTTTTTTTTTCTTTTATTCAAACTTCATGTAAGGCCACAAGAATTTCTTTACACGCCATATTTGACAAGGAAAATATCCAATTCTATTTTTTAGTTTTGGAAGATAAAACAAACTACTTGAAATCCACATTGATTTACATAAACAGAAACTCCATCTGTTTGATATTCTTTTGTTTGTATGTTATGCCTGCATATCACTCATCAGCATCGAACTTGATTCTGCTGTTTCAAGAAATGGCCTTTTCATGTGCTATTTTGACAAATACTAACCACAAAAAACTCAAAATGGATCTCACCATCAAAATCATTTATCGCACCGAATCAGTATTCTTTTATCAAGGAAAAAATATTCTTCAATCATGTGAGATTTCTTATGGGAGATGGAAACATTGCATCTGTTAAATAAATGATGTAGTTGCAAGCAGCTAGCTAAAAGGAAAAACCTCACATGAGTTTAAAATGTTATGACAGCTACAGAAGAGCCACTTCCTCTAACAAGGATTCAAAAAAAAAAAAAAAAAACTTTCAAACATAATTTTTTCCAATAATTCATGAAACATCTCCCTTCTCTGAATTCCCGAAAACAACTGCACCAAAAGTTTTTTGAGATTGGAATAATAATCACAAACCTTTCAGCGGATTGTAGCATCTCGATCGGATTCATGGCCATGCATCTCACTATTCTAACTGATGCAAAAAGATAAGAAATAATTATTTAGGAGAGAATTCAGATTCCAAGAATTACAATTGCTAGCTGCATTAAGATAGTAGTTATGCCTTAAATAAAACTTGAATATGTAGAGTGAGAAGGTGGAGGACAGCAGGTGGAGTTTCTAACCTCAGCATTATAGACTTATACGAACTTGAAGGGCTTCATTTCCATAACTCTGTTGATCATCTTTTATCTGCAAGGCTGACTCCACAAGATCCTTTCCGCAGTTGCTCACTTCAATCAGTTCAAGTGTTGGGATTTCTCCTATACTTTTTGGAATCTTCTTCAGTTTCCGACAAGTGGGAAGCACCAGGCACTTGAGTCTTGGGAAGTGGCTGCTTTGAGTTATCCATTGATGGAGATCTGATCCAACAATTATCAAAAACTTCAGCTGAGGAAATTGTTCATCACCTGTTTTCCATGTCTCACCCTCACAAGCTTTGCGTAGTAATTTAAGCACTTGTAGATTATGCAATGATCCGAAAGTGCCCAGATTATCCCAAGCATATCCCCCACCCTCCAAGGTCAACTTTTTCAGTGTCCTAGGGAAACTAGGTATATTTCTCTGCCAAGAAAATTTTCTATACCCATTCACTTTCAACTTTTCTAGTTGATGCTGGTCCTTTAGATGATGGAGAAGATAATCTTGATTGGTTGTATAAACAAGTCCAAGTTTTTTTACATTTGGAATCATTTGCACCATCTTCCCATTCCATACAAGATCTTGTATATGTAGAAGAGTTTGGAGATTTTCCAGAGCAAGAGTTTGGGGATGAGGTAGCATATAAAGATTATTCAAGACGATATGCCTCAGTCGAGGCATCCTCCAAATTTCCAATGGCAAGAACAATTGAGATGCATCTTTATAATATCTCCAATATATTTTCCTTGTACGGAAGGCTGGAGAATTAATGACTAAGGTCTGAAGATTCACCAGATTAGATATGGCTGATGGAATGGTTATAGAACAACTTAAGGCAAGATATCTCAAGTGAAACAGCTCGAATAATTGGGCTGGGAGTTCTTTGGGGTTGTGACCTACACCATCCAATACCCTAAGCAATCTAAAGCATCCCAAACAGGCTAGCCAACTAGGAAACGTTTGGAATTTCAAGCATAGAATGGTACGGATAGTTGGCCCCCGGATTTTATTTATATCAGGGCGATTGAAACTGATGAGCCTCTCATTTATCATGCCTTGTGGAAGAGCATGCGTTGTCATAACATGAAGAAACTTCTCTTCCTTGGCTATCCTTATGCACAAGTCTCGTACCATATCATGGAGGCTGCAAGTCTTGACTTTCCCATCCCTCTTCCTACTATTCACCATTACAAGATTTCTGCTGACAAGATCCTCCAAGTGCTCCTCTGCCTCATCTTCCATGCTTTTACTGCTTCCTTTTTCATGTTTCAAGTATCCCTCAGCTACCCATAGCTTTACCAGTCTTGAAGCTTGGATTTTTGCATCTTCTGGATAGCATCCAAGAAACAGAAAACACGGCCTTAAGTGATGAGGCAAGTGAGTGTAACTCGAAGATAGTATCTCATCTGACTCCTGACCAACAACTGGATTTACAGTCTTGCTAATTTCCTCCCAAGAGACTGGAGTCTGTTTTGCTGTTGACAGTAATCCTGCAACTAGGACAACAACAAGTGGTAGTCCTAAACACTTTCGTGCTATCTCTTTCCCAACTTTTACCAATTCCGGTGGCCAGTAGCTGTTTTTGAACACCTTTTGCTTGAGCAGATACCAACTCTGGGAATCAGTCAAGAACTGCATCTTGTGAAGAGGGCTACCAGGGTTGGGATAAGCAGCCACATCTGATATTCTTGAGGTTAATATGATTCGACTTCCATAATTGTCATCTGGGAATATATTCATAACATTATCCCAAACTTCAGTGCCCCAAACATCATCCATTACAATCAGATACCTCCTACCCTTTAAGTTTTTAAACACTTCCAATGCAATTTCACAGTCATCATCATTCTTATCTCCTGACATTTGTTCTTTTAAGAGTTCCATTGAATCTGCAAGGCCCTCGAGAATTCTCCTAAACCCTTACATATTATAATCTTGAGATACTGTTATCCAAGCCCGGATATCAAAATGCCTCATGACAAATGGATCTTCATAAACAGTTCTAGCAAGAATGGTCCTACCAATGCCGCCCATACCCACTATGGGAATGACTTGAAGTTTGGATGACTGCCCATAAAGCCGATCCTTAATTGCCATGAGATCTTTCTGTAGACCAATCACTGCATCGTTGCAAGTGGGCGCAGCAAATGATGATGATGATGATGATGAAGCCGCAGCATGTGCAGGAGCAAGTGTTGATGATAATGAAGAACTAGAAGCAGGTCGATCTTCCATGATTTCTCCAGCGATTGAACCGAGTTTCTCAGTTACATCTATCAGCAGCTTTTCCAATTTCACAATGGGAGGATTCATCTGTGTATAATTTGACATTTTCTGAAACACAAAAAAATCAATAATGTCTTCAGTTTCATGAGCTACGCACCTAATTTTTCCCTCCCAACGGCTGGCTTTATCTGGAAAATCTTGGAGAAAGGATAGCAAAAAAAGGACGTACTCATGGATAGATCTGATAGAGTGTTTGGCGTCGATTGAGAAGAGATATCTGGTATGATTTACGTCCATGTCTGTAGTTTGAGCAAGGGAAAGAAGAGCAGCATAAGCAGCCATTGTAGGCTTAAGCTTAATCAAATGCTTAACAACTTCACTTTGGTCTAGAAATGGGGTGTGTGTCGGTGTGAGAGAGGAGTTTTTGAGGAGGCCATATATCAAATTTCCATTGGAGGGAGAGGGATAAGAGTTTGTTTTGTAGGTCCATTCTGAATGGACATTGTAGTCATCTAAAACTCTTGTAAAATATAAATTCCCTCTGATTTAGTAGTTGAAGTATTTTATCAGTGGCTGAAAGTATCATTTTCAACTTATTCAGCAGAATTGGGTGTATGAGTATATATGTATTTAAAATTAATAATGTATACTACCTTCGTTTCCGAAATAATTATTCTGTTTTTAAATGACACAGATACCAATGCAAGTAAAGATAGTGAAAATTGATACCAATGCAAGTAAAGATAGAGAAAATTAATACTCCCTCCGATCCGATAATATAGTCCAGTTTGATCTTGCACGTTTGTCAAAATTTTATTTAATATTTAATCAAACTTTCAACATTACCCTTTATTTAAAGCATTAACTACGCAGCTGACTAAGACACATAAAAATCATCGAACAGAAAGAACACGGAAAGACTCATAGGCTTTATAGGCCTATTTCTTATTCGAGCAGGACATGCTCTTCGATGTGGGATTTAGCTCCTAGCTTGAAGGGATTTAGCTCCTAGCTTGAAGCTACTTTCTTACTCATCAGTACAAGAATCCACTCCTAAAGAAGAGTCTGTTATATAATCTTATATAGCAGTCTTCTACCCAAGAGCTTCTAGGCAAATAAGGGCTTTTAGCTCATTCACTGATTATTCACTATCAAGAAGAGAGATTGGCTTCGTTCCTATTCTTATTATATTCCCAAGAGCCAATTCGATAGCAATTGCATCGGCGATGCTTTGATCATGACTCCTTGCTGCCAGAGTTGTAATATACTTGCTGTCATGCTGGCAAAAGCAGGGGTTTCGGTCAGTTTTACCTACTATTGGATTTGAACAGCTTCCGTAAGAACTGGAATACTCTTGTATGTACGGTAACTAATCCAATCCATTCTTCTAGTTCTATTCTTTGCAAATTCCAATCGAATGTTAACAGTTAAGTTGTCGCACCTCTTTCTTGCTTGATTCCCCTTCAGCCGATTAGCGGATCGAATACCACTAGCAAAGGGGGCCAGCCATGCCAATCCAAGCAGAGCAAAAGTGCAGTTGGCTTACCATTCCATTATTTGTTTTGTGGTGAAGGACAAAGGCTGGGTTTTTCCAACTGACCCCTAGAGAAGGAGATAGATAACCAGTCTAGACTCTAGTACAGTTTCTGAGTAGCTAACCAATCGGCCCGGGCGGTGTAGCTAAGGAGTTAATGCAGATGAGCATCTGCGGCTAAGGCATAAGAGTTCTGAGCGAATACACAATACTACTAAAACCCTAAACTAAAATAATAAAACTTCTAAGAACATATTTGAACAGATTTTTTTTCATTGATTTAAATCTTTCCTAAAAATATTGCATGCAATTGAATTCTTAAATCTAGAGGATTGCTTATTCATAGGATATTATGAGGTCAAGACAAGCCGCTATGGTGAAATCGGTAGACACGTGGCCTAATGAATGAAAGTAAGTCTTTTAGTAAGCATATATAAGCAGCTTTTTAGTGTATAAGCAATTCTTTAGTGGTCGCACCGAAAGGTACGTACGGTGGAGGTTGGTTGAAGATGATGTTACGCGGCGTTCAGAATCAGTCTTGAAGTGGAAGTGAATGAATTAGAAAAAAGGAAGAAGTAAGGAAATGAGACGGACTCTTTCTTGAACTATATCATAAACAGATCTTCTCATTAACATCTCATTTTCATAACATCTCATTTTCATAATATTATATTTAATATACTCATTTTCCAAGATTATTCGGGGATGTAATGGTAAATGACCATATAAAAATAATACCAAATATAGAAATTGAACTATATAATTGAAACACCATAAAATAGTAACCCGGACTATATAATCGGGACGGAGAGAGTATTTTATTAGTAAGTGTGTATTAACTTTTTATTTTAGGAAAGATGATAATTGTTTGAGATAGACGAAAAAGAAAAACAAGACAATTATTTCAGGACGGAGGTATTTATTTAGGAAAAAAACATTTTGTAAATTTAAACATATATAGATGATTTTATCCGCAATTCTCATTCCAATACTTATGTTATATTAGTATCTACTTAAATTCTAATTATTACTAATAAAATACAATTTTTCACCCCTCAAGAAAATTTATATAATATGATAACTCGAATTGAAAGGCCCAACTTGTGACGTTTCGATTGATCACATTAAGGAAATTACTAAGACAACCCACACCAATTAATGAGACAAAAAAATTTGAAATATAAATTAATGAAAATTAGGGTGAAAATAGCCTACCTACTCGGCTGGTTAACCTCTATGCTTGATAGGTTATCCAATTAAAAATTATCACTTATAAAAAATAAAAAAATACATCAAGATTCATATATGTTTTTCCTTTACACTTTACAGTAGAGAGTTGTGTCATCCACTAAGCTGAAAAAAAATTGCACTTTTTTGTAACATCTCCCCCCAATGACTGATGTCAGGGCCTGCATTCTGATGCACCCCAACCACATCTCCAGTTGTCACAGACTCTTTCTGGAAGGTTGTTGGTAGTACATCAATCCCAAATGGGAGGATGTCACTAGTTGAGCTGCACTTTTTTGTAACATCTCCCCCAGGGACCGATGTCAGGGCCCGTAGTCCGATACACCCCAACCACATCTCCAGTTGTCACACAGACTCTTTCTGGAAGGTTGTTGGTAATGGGGATCGAACACCCCATCTACCCTTTAATATCAATCCCAACGGGGAGGATGGATGACACAAATTCCATAGAGTTTGGTGTTAAAGGGACTTTATATATATTCCGATTATTTTAATTTTGTTTTGTTATCCAGTCAAATATCAACTTTTTTAAGTGTATATAACTGTTTTATTATATTTATATATTTAAAACATAAATTATTATAATATATGTTAAAATATTACTACAAAAATAAAATATAATTTAAATTGTGTGAATGTCATTGATTTAAGTAGAAATTAAATTAGATTGTGGATTATATAAGGAAAGAGAAGAGAAGGATTGGAAGATACACTTGTACAGACAGCCAAATTAAACCAATCTATAGAAAAAAGTAGTAATTCTACAAATTAATTAACCATTAGCGAGTCACATGTCGGAATGATCCATTGGGGTGGTAAAAATTGTTTGGCCAGACGACAGTATCATTCTCGGATCAAACTTTGCTTTTCTTTCTTGAAATGTGTTCCATTTGGATCCATAATGCTTCACCCAATCTTCCTTGGATTCATAATGGGGTAGATACTGTTTGATTCCGATTCCATTGCTTTCACAAAATTCAAGAATCTCTTTGTTGACATCATCAAAAACATGAGACTCACTGCGCTTTGCTGAGTGCAGCAGCCCTACTGCGTAGAATATCTCCTCATCTTCCGGCACAACTGCTGACATTCGATCGTCCCATCTGCACATCCAATCACATGCATCTCACTTCTTTCTTTTCTTTTTGTAATAATCTCATCAATAAAAAAGAGAAGTTAGGAGCATAGAGTACTTTTGTTTGAGAAGAGGGTAAAAGAGAATGGGGCCTGAAGTTATGTTTTGTCTGCGAATGATGTCGATGAACACACCAGCATTGAAGTCCATGATTCTTGACTTTGGTAAGAAGAGATTCAACCATGGATGAGCTTCTTCCTCCTCCTTGGAATTGTGTTTTTCAATGCTTCCAACCCTCAACAGAAAGTCCACAAAGGGAACATCTTTCTTGAACGCAAAACCAGGAATGAAGCCCAAGTCCTTCACCATCAACGCAACTTCCTGCAACATTGTATATAATATAGCTAGTATTATCTTTCGAATAATTAGATTTTACAAATGTAGTTAGTTAGTTACCTGATCAATGGTGTCTGAGTCATCAAGGGTGTAGTATTTGACAAGCTCAAGGGAGTAAAGGATGCCATTGCTGGTTTTCAACAAAGATTGAATCTTGGTTTGATGGGAAGGGAATCAGAAGGGAAGAGGTGGAAGCTTTCAAGAGATTTAACCAAAGCTCACAATGATTAAAACTGCATCGGATCCCAAGGGTTGGAGTGCAGTGAAAGAGTTCAACAACACCGTGCTAGAGCTGAGGAGTTGGAGGCTCGACTGAAAGAGTTAGAAGATGAACTCAAATAGCTCACTCCAGTGCCCCGACCAGCCTCGGGTCAGAAGATAGTTTTGAGACTCCTTATTTGTAATAACTTTGTAGATGTTGTACACATATCATACGAAATTTAATATAATAAGCATTTCGCACATTTTTATGCATTTTCGTGTTCCATAATCCTTTTGTCATTTGCAATAAGACACCGGTGCGTAGGTCATTTTGTGGCCCGTAGATCAAGTCTTTCATCCAAAATCGTCAATTGCGATGATTTAGGAAAGATGTCACAGAAGGCCAAAATCGCCCCTCTTCAGATCCTCTATATCTTTTGGTCGAGGAGATGCTTGAATTTCATGAAGGATGCTTTGGTCTGCTTTCCCAGTTAGCATCTCCACAGATGTTTTCTTTCTTGAAGATGAACTTAGGTAGACCTTCTACTAGCTCTTGCTTGGCCAAGTGATTGATGGTTTTGAAATTTAAGTAACTTAGCCTCTTGTGCCACAGCCTGTTTGTCTGTCATAAACCGGTGGGTACGAAGCATGAGCTTGCTAGTCCACTCTTCCAGTCTACCACGTATAGGCCTCCTTTCCTTATGCCTCTAAGCTTAACTTCATCTGAAGCTTTGTCTCTGATCCGACATTTTGATTTGGAAAAAGAAACCACATAACAATTCTCACTGAGTTGGCTGATGCTTAGAAGATTGTGTTTGAGATCTGAGAGAAGATCTCTTTCTCCAATTATTTGAGCAGTGCACCCACTGTCAATTATCTAAATATTCTTCTGCCTTTGAAGTTGATCCGCATGTACCTGTTCTTGCAAAGCACAAATTATGCTTTAGGTCCCCGAGTAACTGCGGGTCGTGCAGGGTTAGTGTGTTGGATCCACCCTTTGGGAATCCAAACTTGAGTCACCCTCATGGCAGGTAGCTTCTCGGTACTCTTTCCTGCTACCTTTCCCTTCCTTCTTAAATAATGCACGAATTTAGTTTTAGAAGGAGTGGAAGTGTGTGTAGTCATTTTGCAAACTTGTTTCCTAGTAGACCTCAGAACACGGGTTCCGGATATGTGTAATGACTATGTGATCGTAGACCACCATGGTTAGCCTTCCCAACTCTTGGAAAAGGAAAATGGTTGGACTTAGGCCTCAAATAAGTGTTATCCATATTTGGTATATTCCTCCTCTCATACTTAGTATGCGATTTGTGTATTTGGTTATAGATATAACCAGGTTGGTTTTTTGCCTTCCTTGCAATTGAAACTTGTTGCTTGGGCAAACTAGTTGACGAAACTGACTTCCTCACAGTCGGAACATACTGCTTTTCCAGTTTCTTAGGCTGAACTGGCTTCCTCCCAATTTATGACTCAGCTAGTTTAGGGACATAATGTTTCTCCAGTCAAATTGGCTTCCTCGCCACTTGCTGGTTGACCATTTTGGGGTTGTTGGCAAATTAACACTTAGCCTTTTCAGTATAAGCTGGAACATTCGTAGCTATCCCTTTGTCTTTCAACCTACACTGATCACTGGGTTTTCTTTAGCAAAACAGATTTTTTTTCTTCCCAATGTCAGTTCCTGAAGAAGCAGAATTGCTCGAAACATTTTCATTCAAACCTAGACCCGCTTTATCTCTGGGGTCTCTTTGAATTAATATTACTTCTTTAAGTTTTCTTGAGCTTTTCTTGTAAGAACATATGCATTGTTCTTGCTCAAGGTTTTCTGCTTTACAGAATTACACTCCATTTTTATTTTTAAGACTTTCAATATTTTTTAAGAAGATTGGAGTGTTCTTCTTTAAGTTTTGTCAGCTTCTCACTGGTTGACCGAGATTTTTCAATCTCATTGGTCAAAACTAAAACTTGTGCTTTCAGCGAGGAGGTTTTACCGGCTAACATATTTTTTAAAGCATAGAATTTTGAAAACTCTTTTGAAAGGAGATCAAGGGAAACATCTTCTGAATCGAAGCAATATGATTCAGAGTCCTTTATTATGCATGCAGAAGGAATAGAAAGTGGTATAGAATCAATTACCTCATCACCATTTGTCGCTAGTGCTAGTTCCTCACTTTCTGCAGCAATATCACTGTCCTCTCGAATTGTTGACACGAACATGAGCAACGCTTTTTCCTCCAACTCTTCATCCGATGTGAAGTAACCATCACCGTTATCGGGGATGTTGGGAACTTTCGTTATTAATAACATCGCCCTGGCAACAAACTTTGATGCTCTACGCTCATAAATCTTTTTGAGCCTTTCTCTCTTCTCTTTGTCCACTCACAGACATTCAAACTTGCAGCTAGGCGAACAGATCCTTGGTGGACATCTTGGAGAAATCCTTCTCCTTTAGAATAATCGTCTTCATGAACTAGTCGTCCTTTAGCACCTTGGTCAGGATCTTGGAATTGATATCTACTACATAGTATACCCTATCCAAGGTCTTCAGATCGTTGACGATAGATTTGAATCGAGCCTCCATGGCCCTTACGATTTCTCCAGGGAGCATCATAAAGGACTCATACTTGTCAATGCAGACCTAAAGCTTGTTGTGCTTTATTTGGTTCATCTCTTAGCTCAAACTGTCGAGGTAATCTCATACCTCCTTTGCGCAGTCAAACTATATCACGTCATCCATCATAGCCTCCATGAGAGATGAGAGAATTAACTCATGAGCTATGGTGTCAAGCTGAATGTGCTTCATGTCCTCTGCGGTCCACTCAGTGTATGGCTTCTCTATCATGTCTGGACCGGTTGCAACTCTTCCAAGATGGGGGTCGACCTTCATGATTCTGATTGGTCCAGTCTCGAGCACATCTATCATCTTCAAATAGACATTCTTCAGTTGGATCAAGAATCTCTTCTTCCATGTTGCAAATTTCTCCACATTATATGGTAGAAGCTTCGAGATATTTATCCTATGACCTGCTCGCTAAGACACAAAACAAAACTGCAAGGAAAATGCATCTAGTCCTAAGCAACTCAAAACAGCTAGTCTGTAAAGACCAACTGCTCTGCTACTACTCGTCGGTCCCAAAATCAGAGTTAGGCAGTGTACAACAAAAGTCTTTCAGAGTTAGGCCCTAAAAACTAGTGATTCTGACACAAGATTGGTTGAGAAATGCGGTTGTTATCTAAGCGAGAAATATATTACTTAGACAGATTCAGTAATATACTCCAACATTTGATGTGTTGATTTTTAAATCCAATGCAAAAATTTAAATAAAGTAGTAAATAACACAAAGGACTTATCGAGGTTCGGACCAAGTCGTCCTATGTTCTCTCTTCAGAGTTTGAGTTCCTCTCGAGAACTAGAGGTGGCAAATGGGTCGGGTTCGATTGGCGGGTAGGGTGCGGTCCGATGGTAAACGCGACATGCCAACCCGAACTCGACCAGTTTGTTTTTTCGGGTCAGAAAATTCAACCCGGACCTGACCTGTTTATTATCAGGTCAGCCTGAAAGTGACCCGAATGATATGTTTAATCGTAATGAGAAATTTAACCTATTACACAACATGACCTGTTAAACAAAATGACATGTAAACACGAAAATACCCGAAGATGACCCAAGAATGACACAAAAATTATATAATTATATAATAAAATTAATTTATTTCGAGTCAAATGGGTTGCGCGGGTAAACCCGAATCTGACCTTAACCCAACACAAAAATTTAATGGGTTCGCGGGTTCGACCCAAAAATTAAATGGGTAGTCCCAACCTACCTTTTCCGTGTTAGGTTCGTGTTAGGTTGTCATTTTGGGTCGGAGATTACTGCTCCTATCGAGAATGTCAAGTTGACGGTATACACCCATGATAGTTGCTACCGGAGAAATTTAACATATTACACAACATTACCTGTTAAACGAAAATGACATGTAAACACGAAAATACCTGAAGATGACCCAAAAATGACAGAAAAATAATATAATTATATAATAAAATTAATTTATTTCGAGTCAAATGGGTTGCGCGTGTCAACCCGAATCTGACCCAAACCCGACACAAAAATTAAATGGATTCTCGGGTTCGACCCAAAACAAACTCAAAAATTAAATGGGTTGACCCAACCTACCTTTTCCATGTTAGGTTCATGTCGGGTTGTCGTGTCGGGTCAGAGATTGCCGCTCCTATCGAGAACATCAAGTTGACGGTATACACCCATGATAGTTGCCACCGGAGATGTGACAAGTCCAAGATATTTTCTTACTCATAAAGTAAGAAGACATAGATAGCTATTGCTAGAAGCACATAGCTTCGTGTTTAGGATGGAACATGGAAAGCTGATAGAATCAGCCTAAAAGCTTTTAGATCTAGAAGTTTGGTAGCTTTCAAGAACGGTAAGAATGTTGAAATTCTAGTTCGCAAGAATTTGTGTTGTATTGGTAACCTTCTCAAGGTGGATTGTAGCCTCTATTCATAGGTGCTCCTTGAAAGGTTTGAAATCATAATCGTTTGGAGTCGTTGGGAGACAAAAGGAATGTGTGCAATTAACGTCTCACTTTTTCTAACTTGCATTGTACTTTCTATCAGAGAAGATGGACTTTTGCTGCTTTGGTTAGAACGTCTCTTAGCCAGTCCGAGGGATGTTTGTTGGTTTCTTCCTGGGATGAACAAGCTTTTAAGTAACTCAGATTTTAAGATCTCATTTCTTAAAGTGTGGTCTTGAGAAAATTGTTGCTTGTCCTGACTTGAGTGTGTCTTCTTACTAGTTGGGAAGCGTCTTGCTGGTGACATCCGCTTCTAAGCTCCTTGCTGGTGTTCCGCCAGCTGGTGATGATGTGTCAGCCAGCTCCTCTAAAGATGTTTTGCTGGCAGCAAAATATTAGCCAGCAACCCAGACAAGCTTCTTTGACTAGCAAATCTCCTAAAGTTTGTAATCAGCTCCTATTAGAACTTGATAATTCCTAGACAAGACATTACTAGTTTGAGCTAATCTAGCTATAGACATACTAATCGAGTGGTATGCTTAACACATCTAAACATCATTTAAGGAAGGAATTTCTAACGAAAATTCCTAATAGTAGTTAAAAGAAGTTAGATTCTTGATCATCTTTTTTTTTTAAATAGTAATGCATTAATTTAAACTCACACACCCAAATATTCCCGGGGAAGCTCGAACCCATATCTTCTTGGTCAGGCAAGCTGCTTTCACCACTATACCCCGAGCAGATGACTGGCCATCTTCTTCTCTTGTTCTCTATTTCAATTCATCCTCTTCCTAAAGTATCCAAGGGAGCATTCTTGTTAGGAGGAGGACCTTCAAGGCGAGGATTTAAAACTTAGACTTTAACTCACCAACTTCCTTATTGGAGTTTGTAGAGGGCTATATACTTCTTTTTTAGACTCGCTCCCTTTCGGTCATCACTATCATGAAACCTTGATAAGGAAAACATTTGGCTAAAAATGTGGTATGCAAGTGTCCATTTGCGAGACAGTGGTGGTGAGAAATTATTATTGTGATGACAATGACCATTATTAATAGGATAAGGAAATATATTAGGAGGGATTGTACCCATATCATTAAATGTTGAGTGGTAGTGAGGATGACTTCGCGCTAAAGGGTTATCGGATGAGCTTTGCGGGGAAGGCTATGCTCTGAAGTCAGTTGAACTGGGCTCAATGCTCCAAGACCATCCATTTGGTTTTATTCCGAGTAGGCTATTTCGCCTTTGTATTTTGGGTTTTTTTTAGTATTCTTGGGCTTGAACTTATATTTTAGGCCAAAAATAACTTGAGCACCGACAATATGATGATTGCGAGTCGAGATGAGTAAGGGATAATCAAACTAAATAATTCTCTACGTCTGGGAGTTTGTTATGAAGGGTCTCGGTTGTGCTTGATGAATTCTTGGCATGGAAATATGTTGAGACATGGCTCGACGAAGACTTACTTTGTCTCAATAAGAATACTTGATAAAGGTTCTTGAGAAGCATTGAATGAAGGATGTAGAACATGTGCTCACTCCGTTAGTAGCTCATTTCAAATTGAGTGCTATTGGGAAACTGGATGTTCATCATGAAAGAACTAAGTACATTTATGTCAATTTTCATTACATAAGAGATGTGGTGGCGGCCAAAGATATTAAGCTTCACAAAGTCAATACCCTTAATAATCCTATGTATATGATTACAAAGTCAATTCCTAGTACTGAGTTTGAGTTCTATTGAAACTTATTAAGTTGTTGAGGTTGTACTGAGGAGAAGATGTCAAGCTTAGGTGATATTGAGTATAACATAGAGAATTGTTGGTGTAGTCAATATGATGTGGCTCAAGGTAGTGGGTCAATGAGAAGTGGATAGAGTAGATTGGGATCAAGAAACTTGAGGAGTGTTTGAGAGGTTGTATATGGAAAAGATATAGTAAATCTAGTTTTATTGGTTTTATTCATATCAAAACAAGATTTGGATATGTATTAATTATTTGTGGATAGATCATGATTTGATATATTTTTGCCATACTTTATTTTCTTATATATTTAAGAATTTGTCCCACTAAATACCCCTACTCCACATCATTGTATTTTGTCACATAATCAAATTTTCTGCACCATAATAAAGGTTATCACCTAGAGGGTTGAAAAACTAATGTAGAACATATGCTCGAACCACTATAAATTATTATGCTCTTTACTTTATGTTTGTTATCTGTGTTTGTAATCGCTTTAAACAATCATGGTCTCGTAAATAGTAGTTGTAACCAAGAAGCTAAAAGGAAATATCTCACAAGAGTTTAAAATATATATTATGACGGCTACAGAATAACAAGGACTGTAAATAAATCAAACTATTCGTGAATTGCTCGAGCTCGTTTATTAAATGAATAAAATTTGAGCATCATAGTATTTGACTCGTAAGCTCGTTAGCTAAAACATGTAAGAAATATAAAATAATTGATTTTATGAGTAATATGTTCATGATTCGAGAGTAACAATAATGATAAATTTCTCTAGTAATGAGATAATTCTAAATTTGAGCATGGATATAAATTAATTTTGGAATAAATAAATTTTTAATTCAAAATAATAATGAATATTTTAAATATATTTATTTATTTAGAAAGTTTTTTTAGGCTCGACTAAGACTTGATAAAGTTCGTCAACTTTAAAGCATTTGATTAAAAAAAAAAACTCAAAGCTCGCTCGATAAAAAATAAGTTAAACTTTAAAATGATATTAGTTAGCTCAATTCAATTCGATTACACCCCTAAATATAACAAAGATTCAAATAAAAACATTCAAACATAATTTTCACCAATAATTCATAAAACATCTCCACTCGATGAATTTCCGATCTATAGCATGGAGATCATATGAGGGAAAACCTTTTTTTTTTTTTTGTGTGGAAGAATAATCACGAATAATAAATAAAAATTAAAGAATACAAATAATTTATAATGATTCGAATTTGTGTTTTATATGACTATATCTACTCTTCAAACTTGTCGGTGATATAATTTTATTTTGGTAAAGAAAATATATGAGTAATGAATTAATTACCATGGCGGGAAATGTGGGTATTTATAAATAGAGATTTCTATAAATAAAAAAAAAAACAATTGGCAAATGGCAAAAATTACACTTATCCAAATCCTAATTTGATATGGATAAACACCACAAATTTAGGGATTAGATACATTAAATCATTTCCATGTGTACAACCCATCAGAGAAACCATTCGAAACATTCATCCAGTTCCTCGATATCAATCTCCTGACTCTCCTCCACCCAATCTACTTGAACCACTTCCTCGAGTCTCTTACATGAGTTATATTTTTCCTACACCAACAAAATTGATGCAAAAAGATTAGCAAGAATTAGGAGGTAGAGAATTTAGATTCCAAGAACGACAATAGCTGTAGTAAGTCAATAGTAAGCCTTAAAATAAAACTTAAATATATTTATATAGAGGGATAATCGAAGACTGCAGGTAGAATTTATTAACCTCAGCATACTTGTCTAAACGAATTTGAAGTGCTTCATTTCCAAGACTCTGTTGATCATCTTTTATCTGCATTGCTGACTTAACAAGATCCATTTCGCAGGCGCTCACTTCAATCAGTTCAAGTGTTGGGATTTCTCCTATACCTTTTGGAATCTTCTCTAGTCTCCTACAAGAGCGGAGCACAAGATGCTTGAGTCTTGGGAAGTGGCTGCTTTGAGTTATCCAATCATAGGGATCTGAATCAACAATGAGCAAATATTTCAGCTGAGGAAATTGCTCATCACATGTTTTCCATGTTACACCATCGCAAGCTTTTGTTAGTAGTTTAAGAACTTGTAGATTAGGCAGTGAACCGATAGAGCCCAGATTCTCCCAATCATATCCCCCACCCTCCAATGTCAACTTTTTCAGTGTCCTAGGGAAACTAGGTATATGCCCCTGCAACAAGAAATTTCCACGCACATCCAACTTTTCCAGTTGATGCAAGTCCTTTAGATGATGGAGATCTTGATTGTTTGTATAAACAAGTCCTAGCTTTTTCACATTTGGAATCATTTGCACCATCTTCTCATTCCATACAAGATCTTTTAGACGAAAAAGAGTTTGGAGATTTTCCAGAGCAAGATTTGATCCATCTGGGGGATGAGGTAGCATATAAAGATCTTTCAAGACCACATGCCTCAGTTGCGGCATCCTCCAAATTTCCAATGGCAAAAACAATTGAGACACATCTTTATCATATATTCTGCTTCTACTAAAGGCTGGAGAATTAATGACTAAGGTTTGAAGATTCACAAGATTAGATATGGTTGATGGAATGGTTATAGAACAACTTAAAGCTAGATATCTCAAGTGAAACAGTTCAAATAATTGGGGAGGGAGCACTTTGGGGTTGTGACCCACACCATCCAGAACTCTAAGCAACCTAAAGAATCCCAAATGAGCTAGCCAACTAGGAGATTTCTGGATTAATAAGCATAGAATGGTACGGATGGTTGGGCCCCAGATTTTATTTATATCAGGGCGATTGAAACTGATGAGCCTCTCATTTATCATGCCTTGTGGAAGAACATGCTTTGTCATTACATGAAGAAACTTCTCTTCCTTGGCTATCCTTATGCACAAGTCTCGTACTATATCATGGAGGCTGCAACTCTTGACTTTCCCATCCGTCTTCCGACTATTCACGATTACAAGATTTCTGTTCACAAGATCCTCCAAGTACTCCTCTGCCTCCTCTTCCATGCTTTTACTGCTTCCTTTTTCATGTTTCAAGTATCCCTCAGCTACCCATAACTTTACGAGTCTTGAAGCTTGGATTTTTGCATCTTCCGGATAGCATCCAAGAAACAGAAAACATGGCCTTAAGTGATGAGGCAAGTGGGTGTAACTCGACGATAGTATCTCATGTAACTCCTGACCAACAACTGGATTTACAGTCTTGCAGATTTCCTCCCAAGAAACTGGACTGTGTTTAACAGTTGACAGGAATCCTGCAACTAGGACAACAGCAAGTGGTAGTCCTATACACTTTCGTGCAATCTCTTTCCCAACCTCTATCAATTCAGGCGGGCAGCAGCTGTTTTTGAACACCTTTTGCTTGAGCAAATCCCAACTCTCGGAATCAGTCAAGGACTGCATCTGGTGAAGAGGGCAACTAGAGTCGGGATAAGTAGCCACATCTAATATTCTTGAGGTTAATATGACTCGACTTCCATTATTATCATCTGGGAATATATTCCTAACATTATCCCAAACTTCTGTGCCCCAAACATCATCCATTACAATCAGATACCTCCGACCCTTCAAATTTTTAAACACTTTCAATGCAATTTCATAATCATCACTCTTCTTATCTCCTGGCATTTGTTCTTTTAAGAGTTTCATTGAATCTGCAAGGCCCTCGAGAATTCTCCTAAACCCTTTCATACTATAATCTTGAGATACTGTTATCCAAGCCCGGATATCAAAATGCCTCATGTTAAATGGATCTTCATAAACAGTTGTAGCAAGAGTGGTCTTACCAATGCCGCCCATACCCACTACGGGAATGACTTGAAGTTTGGATGACTGCCCATAAAGCCGATCCTTTATTGCCATGAGATCTCCCTGTAGACCAATCACTGCATCGTTGCAAGTGGGCGCAGCAAATGATGATGATGACGAAGCCGCAGCATGTGCAGGTGCAAGTGTTGATGATGATGAAGTAGATGCAGGTCGATCTTCCATGATTGCTCCGGCGATTGAACCAAGTTTCTCAGTTACATCTATGAGCAGCTTTTCCAATTTCACAATGGGCGGATTCATCAGTGTATAATTCGACATTTTCTGACACACAAAATGATCAATAATATCTTCAGTTTCATGAGCTACGCACCTAATTTGTCCCTCCCAACGGCTGGCTTTATCTGGAAAATCTTGGAGAAAGGATAGCATAAAAAGCACGTAGTCATGGATTGATCTGAGAGTGTGTTTGGCGTGGATGGAGAAGAGATGTCTGCTATGATTTGTGTCCATGTCTGTGGTTTGCGCAAGGGAAAGAAGAGCAGCATAAGCTGCCATTATGGGCGTAGGCTTTATCAAATGGTTGAGAACTTCACTTTGCTTTTTCTTATGTTAGAAAAGGAGTGTGTCTGTGAGAGGGGATTTTTCGAGAAGGCGATAAATTCCATAGGAGAGACAGAGAGAGAGAGGGAGGTAGGTCCATTCTGAATGGGCATGAATGATAAGTTGCGATGAATCCAACGGACATTGTAATCATCTAAAACTCTTGTAAATATAAATAACTTATTTTCTATTTTATTCTTTTCTTTCAATAATGTTTTTTATTTTAATTAATATTTATATAACTTTATTTTTTCATTAAATTATTATTGAAATATAAAATTATTAGTTGAGAAAGATATATATATATATATATATTAATAATATTTATTTTATTTCGTTCATATTCAAATATTATTAATAAAATAATAATAATAATAAAATAAATATATATATATATATATTTTTAATAAAATCTTTATTTTTCAACTAATACTTTTCTTGTTTAATAATATTTTAACTAAGAAAATAAATATTTTTTTATTAAACAAAGAAAATAATATATGCATATATATATATATATGGAGTATATATTAAACAATACATAGATTTTTTTATAATATTTTTAATGAAGAATATATATATATATATATATATATTATTTAATTATAAAATAAATAAAATCATTGAAAACTAAAATATAAAAAAGGAAAATACTTTTATAATTAAATTACAATACATTTAAAAATTAAAAATTTATTTAAAAATAAAAATGCCACATCATTTGCCAAGTGGCACTGATGTGGCACCATGTGGCATTGAGTCAAATACCACATAAGCGCCACATGACACTTAACTGCTTAGTAGGAATAGGAGAACAAAATTTCTAACATAACTATACTTTGGGATATAATTCCCTAACAAAAAAACTTTGGGATAAATTTCCCTAATTTCTGAAAGATAAGGATATATTTCCCTAAGGTATTCGCCAAATCTTTCGGAAAGAAGGCCGAAGTTTCTTCTCTCTGAGGTCATTTGCAATTTGGAGGGAATCGAGAAAAACCTGCACCGGGCCTAAATCTTCCTATAGACAAAGACCAATCCTAAAGAACGCTACTAGAAACTTCCCTTCAACAATACAAGAAGGTCTTGGAGTTGTGCAGTCTTCCCACGTCCACTTACTCGATGAATAAATCCATAAAGTTGCTCACAAAGTGGTTAAGTCGTGGGGGCGCTCCCTGAAATATAGGAACATAAATATACACGAAATTAGAGTCAAAGATATTTCCCTAAAAAATGGGAATTAGTTATAACTAATTTCATAAGCAGCAGAGAGAAAGTATAACATTAACAAAAGATATGTTAGACATTGAGTTTAACATCACAAATGTCTAACATCATCAAGTCGAATTTAAAATTCTATGGACGAATAGAATTTCGTGAGCCTTCACAATATAAGGAGAAAACCTCACAAATTTTATTAAAACTGACTAAATTGTTCCATAACAATGCCTATATATAGGAAACTCAAATCTTAATCTAATAAGTAAACTAAAATTTGGAAATTAATGCTAGAAATTCAAAATTAATAATTATATAAGGCCTAACATATTGGCTCAAAATAACTGAATAAAATTAAACTAAATTCAATCACTACACATAATTAAATTAATATTTTTTTGCCTTCATTTAATTTTTCAAGTAGTATTAACTTCTTGGAAATATTTGCAGCGCCCATACATCTTTAATCAACGTATGTAATCCATCTCTCAACTCGAAATGTAGATTAGATTGTCTCTCAAAGCTGTTCTTAGCTCCATCAGCCACTGCATAAGGATACAAGGCACAAAGGAGATAAAATTTAATATTCACGAAGCACACGCAGCTTTAGGGGGAGCCGAGGGGGTTGTAGAAAAACCCAGAAAACATGAAGGGACGAGAGAAATTTGGGACTGCCAAAATCAGATTTTCTCATTCCAAAATAACAAACTGGTACTATACAACTTTATATACAAGAAAGCAACGAAAGAACACGTGGCAATAGCCAGCTGTACAAAGAATAACAAAAAATTGCATGATCCCACATCGGCTAGGGAGGCTTCTTGTGTTGCAGATACTTCTCACTCACGTATACATTCATGGCTGCAGCTTGATTGATCAGCCTTTTTTTCTTGCCTTGAGCAACATCTTCTACATTATCATGATCGACTTTCTTGAACTTCAACACCCCCTCCTCAAGCTGAACATCCCAAAGGTTCGGCTTGGAAATGAGAACATAGAAAACCGAACAAGAAACTGCCTTTGTGAACAAGTCAGCAGTCTGTAACTTTGAGGAAACATGAGTAGGAGAGACCAAACCAGATTTGAATGCATCTCGAACAACATGGCAGTCTATCTCAATGTGCTTAGTCCGTTCGTGGAACACCGGGTTCATGGTGATGTGTAAAGCAGCCATACTATCACAGAAAAGGGGAATCGGCAAAGAGGACTCAACTCCAAAGAATTGTAACATGTACACGATCCATTGAATTTCATGAACCGTTGAACCCATTGACCTGTATTCAGCTTCAGCCGAGGAACAGGAAATAGTAGATTGTTTTTTGGTTTTCCAAGATACTAGGCTCTCCCCAAGGAACACGCAGTACCCAGTAATGGATCGACGGGTGGTGCGGCAAGCACCCCAATCTGCGTCACAATAGGCTTGCAAGGCAAGACCACTGGAGCTTTTGTAGAATAGACCTCTAGATGGACATTCTGCGAGATAGCGCAAGACATGTTGAGCTGCGTGCCAGTGTGATGATCTAGGAGCATGAACATATTGACTTAGCTGTTGCACAACATAAGTCAAATCAGGTCTGGAGTAGTTCAAATACAACAACCTTCCAACCAATCGTCGAAATCGATCAGGATGCTCCAACAGAGGAGAATCATCTTTATCAATAGCTGCAAATTGAAGTCCCGGAGGAAAAGGAGTGGCTGCAGTGACACACTCAAACATCCCGCAATCATGTAGGATGTCATTTACGTACTTAGTCTTACTCAGATAAATTCCCTCCGAAGACCGAGATAATTCCATGCCAAGGAAAACTTTGCAGCACCAAGATCTTTAATAGTGAATGCACTATGTAAGTAAGCTTTCAGTTGTGTTGCAGCATCAATATCGGAACCTGTGATCAAGACATCATCCACGTACACAAGCAAGAAAAGAGAGAGTGTGGGTGTAACATATCTAAAAAAACAGTGGTCGTGCGTACACTGCTCAAAACCATATGCCAGCAACTTATTCGTTAACTCCTCATTCCATTGTCGAGATGCCTGCTTTAAACCGTACAAAGACCTTTTCAATTTGCAGACCTGTGATAACTGCAGTAAAGCGGTTAAGCAAATAAATTTAGAAACCCAAAGGTATGTCGAACCCACAGGGACAGTGCAACGAAGTCATCTCATGTACTGGACACAGTTTATCTATTCTTTGTTTGAGTAATCCAAATTTGAATAAGGTTTTTGTTTTCAAAACAGAAAGTAGCTTGGGAATAAAATTCAATAATAAAAAGCACATATTCTAGGAAAATCAACCAATCCAATTCAACATGCATAAACAATCAATCCAAACCCAAAATAATTATTAAGGTGGGAAATCTGATAAATTGGAATCAATTCCTTTTTTGGGCAATTAAAACCTAGATTACTAGAAAGTGAATTTTACCTCTCGGTCTCAAGAACACAAACTAGTCAATATTAATAAAGATACAGATTTGAAAACCCTAAAACTAATTCTTCCTTTTGAGACAGAAAACAGTTGTATCAAAATTCTATTTTCCTATTATTAATTATCTCCTCTCGGTCTCAAATTAATAACTATAAACCTAATCCAATTTTCATCTCTCGATCCTTCAATTGAGAATAGATTTTGGAGTGAAAAACATAGAATTTGAACCAATTAATTAAGGGTTGGATTTAATTGAATTAACACATACTGAAAAGGATGGAGAAAACCCTAGAACCTGTTAAGGGTTCTAGCCTAACATAATTGAAATAAACATTGCAATAAACATAAATAAACCTACTTGAATCATTAAAGAAATAGGAACCTTGAAGTACTTGAATCCAATTGCAACAATAAAATAAAGAGTACTAGGAATTAAAGTGTATAATGCTGAAAAATAAAGTTGAAAACTGAAAACTAAAGCTTAGGGTGCTGAAAAACTGAACTAAAGACCTAATTTTCGAGCTTAATATGTCATATTTATAGGGGGAGAAAGTATATCTTCAAAAGGTAATGATTTGGGAAGGAAAAATCTCCAAACTGGGCCAAAAACTGCCTTTCCGGGACGCGTGTCGCTCGACACAGTTCCTGTCGGTCGACAGGATTTCATTTCGGTCGACACAAATTGTGTCGATCGACAGGAATGCATCTGTCTGCGCAGTCTCACGGTTTTGACCATAACTTTCACTCCCAAACTCCGATTGACCCTATTCCAGTTGCGTTGGAAAGCTAACTCAAAGATCTTTCCATCCATGTGCTCCATTAGCTCAAATTCCATCTGTGGAAGAAGTCGTGATTGTTCCTTTGAACATCTGCTGCTTTCGGTACGGGTTTCCCTTGAATTTGGCCTAAAACCTGCAAAATATTACCATGACAAGCATAATATCCCCTATAAACACTTCATGCTCGATTATTAACTAAAAACTCAAATAAATGCAAGAAACCAATAAGAAAAGGACGTGATAAGTGAGGCAAAATACGAGCTTATCAACCTGCCCAGCCCCAGCCTTAGAATATCCAGGAGGAGGAGTCATATAGATGTCATCTTGTAAATAGCCATGCAAAAAAGCATTGTTGACATCAATCTGGTCTAGAAACCAATTATACGAAGCTGCCATTGCAATTAAGAGTCGAACACTCACAACTTTAGCCACTGGAGAGAAGACCTCTGAGTAATCTTCACCCTTAACTTGGGTGAAGCCCTTTGCCACAAGACGAGCCTTATATCTTTCCACACTCCCATCAGCATTGTGCTTGACTTTGTAAATCCACTTACATCCCACAGCTTGCTTGTCTGGAGGTAGTGAAGTGATCTCCCAGGTGTTATTTTTTCAAGTGCAGCAAGCTCCTCATTCATGGCTTGCTGCCATAAAACATTTCCTCTAGCCTGGTTGAAGGTCTTCGGTTCGTGAACGGTAGACAAAAGAGCAACATTGTCTACATGAGCTGTGGCGATGGAGCAGGAAGATGAGGGAGAATCAGTTGAGTAGTCATGCATCCATGTGGGAGGATGTCTATTTCTTTCACTACGACGAAGGATGGGAACATGTGGGGAAGGAAGTATAGGAGGAGATGGAGGTGAGGTTGGTGGGGCAAAGGTTTCAGTAGCAGGAACATGAGATGGAGATGAGGGTTGAAGAGATTCCTCACAGTCAGAATGAGGGAGATGATTTTCTGTTGGCAGCATGGGAATGGAAGACGTGAAGCTGACAGAGGGAAACACATTTTCATTAAAGATAACGTCCCTAGAAACCACAATTTTTTTAAGAGAAGGGATGTAAACTTTGTATCCCTTTTGAGCTGGAGGATATCCAACAAATACCCCTGCTAAAGATTTGCTGCCCAATTTATCAGAGTGTGGTAATTTGTTTAAGAC
This sequence comes from Plectranthus barbatus, assembly GCA_026898455.1. Taxonomy (NCBI): domain Eukaryota; kingdom Viridiplantae; phylum Streptophyta; class Magnoliopsida; order Lamiales; family Lamiaceae; genus Plectranthus; species Plectranthus barbatus. The sequence continues at coordinate 34,349 of JAPKLW010000140.1, forward strand.
AAAACTTTGACAGCCGAAAACCCTCAACATGGAGTAATCAGGAGACTCATGATGTAGAATAGAATATGGGGTTTTCCATTTGAGAAGAGGTGAAGGGACTCGATTAATCAAAAAAGTGGCAGTAAGGATTGCTTCAGACCAGAAACAGGTAGGAAGTTTAGAGTTTAAGAGGAGAGCTCTAGCAACTTGAAGTAAATGTCTATGTTTTCTTTCCACAACCCCATTTTGTTGGGGTGTGTAGGGACAACTTCTTTGGTGCAAAATACCAAGATGATGAAAGATAGAGTGGCATTGTGAGTTGACAAATTCGGATCCATTATCAGTTCTTATAACCTTCACAGATTTGTGATATTGATTTTGAATGTATTTAATGAAGGTTTCAATCATGGAGGGGACTTGGCTTTTGAACTTTAGCATGAATGTCCAGGTGGTTCGACTGTAATCATCAACAATTGTGAGAAAGAATCTATATCCATCAAGAGACTCAACCTTATAGGGACCCCACAAATCCATATGCAAAAGATCAAAGCAAGACTTGGATGAAATGCTACTGACAGTAAAAGAAGTTCTATGTTGTTTGGCCTGAATGCAAACATCACAAGTAAGATCTAAACATGGTTCAGAAAAGGGAATACAATTCTTCAAGTGAGTAAGAACATTGTTGGAAGGATGCCCTAGTCTAGTGTGCCACAAAATGGCCGACAAAGCCGTAGAAGAATTTGGAAAAACAAGCGTGCTGTCAGATAGGGATTGAGCAGCAAAAAGTTGCTGAGATTGTTGGATAGCTTGCAGTGTAAATGAGCTTTGATCCAAGACATAGAGATTCTTGATCACTCTCCCTGCAGCTATCACTTTATGAGACCTAAGGTCCTGTAAGAGGCAAAATGAATCATAAAATCTAAAGAGAAGGTTAGAATCAATGGTAACCCTTCTAACAGACATAAGATTGAACTTGAAGTTAGGAAGGACAAGCACAGAATTGAGTTGGAGAGAATCAGAGATAATAGCAACACCAATGTGAGTGACATAATTGAGAGAACCATCTGGTAAACAAACAGGTTTGAGGGTGGAGTTGACAGGTTTACAGTCATGAAGAAGAGTGTGGTTACAGCTCATGTGACTTGTGGCTCCTGTGTCTACAATCCAAGCATTAGGACCAATATCATTAGAGGAAGTAGAATAACAATAATTGTCCTGCACATTACCTGGAAAATCACCAAAGAGAGTCAAGTTGACCATGTCCCCTGCTTCACCAGCCTTCTTTCCTATCTTCATGTCACCCTCAATATGGAGATCATCCAATTCCTCATGCCACTGCAGAGGACTATCAGCAACTTGGGCAGCAATAACAGGTCCTTTCTGTTGGCCCCAGGAATAATTTCACACTCAATGGGATAAATACAACTA